>JAUZNJ010081357.1:0-16474 GCA_034780135.1 Jordanella pulchra | reverse complement strand
ATATATATATATATATATATATATATATATATATATATACCCACAGTCTTTGAAGCTACATATTTCTAATTATTTGCTTAATGACTAGTCTTCACATAAATAAAAATTAATTAATAAATGAAATATGCCATACCACAGAAGTTTGGAACGTGAGGGTGTGCAGAGATATAGCAGCTCAGATAGGTAGGATGGTGCAAGGCGATTTAGAAGCAAATAAAAGGATTTTAAAATGAATCTTAAAATCTACCGGCAGCCAATGTAAAAAGGCTAAACTAGGGGAAATATGCTTATATTCACTTGTACCTGTTAAGAGACATGCAGCAGCATTCTATAACCTCAGAAACTGGGAAATGCACCACTCAGTTTTCATTTACAAATGGTGTTCACATAGCACAAACTGGCAGCAAATCATTTCTAATGGGCACTTTGCACAAGAAATATTTACACACACAAGAAATAAATTACCAAAATATACTGTCAATTCAATCAGATCATGTCTATAGATCCATTACAATTCGATCTTAGCCATAAAACATTCAAACTCATTTTCTAAAGCCGTAAAGTATTTTTTGTTAGAAAACTAAAATCTGTACCAAGTTTGAACATCAAAGCCTGTGAAAGTCCATACAACGACCAAATATATAATTTTTATAATTTCTAAGAACCACAGCATGCCCCTTGAAATACCTTAAGCTATCTGATATTTTATCTAAGAAGTACTTTGCGATTGGGATATTACATATATTCATATTTTGTTATTCTATCTTGCTCTATCTTTTACTCGTGTTAATCAAGTAATACAAGAAAGTACACCAGCTCCCGTATAAATGTTACTTGAGCACCACTATGTAAACTTCTTAAACATTAAATCTATTCGTGCACTTACAGCAAAAAAATTTTAAACATTTAACATTTTTAAATATTAAGTGATCCAATCTGGTGTTAAATGTTTGTGAATGGATTTCTATTCAATATTCTCTAAGGTAGTAGATGTGTTTAGGTCAAAGTTTGTTAATTTCACTTATTGAGTGTTTAAGAAAAGTATCATTTGAGTCTAAAAGTGGTTTAGTCATTTTACTACAATTTACATGTACAAAAACCCAAAATTTTTATAATCACAGTAAAATCATTTTAATGATAAGATGAATCAACTCTGCTGTCATTATTATGTTGGGAATTAATAAGTTAATTATGTGTTTAGGCTTTATTGGGCAGTGGGGGAGCTAGTTAACCTGCATGTCTAACCTCATGGGAGGTGAGCAATTAGGAGAGATTGCCAGATGGAGGCTATTGAATAAGGAAAGAAATTAACTGAAAGAAGCCCAGTAGGAAATCAGCCAATAGTTACAGAGATCAGTTTCAAACTTGTTCTCACTTCTTTTTTTCTTCCATTTTTGAAATTATGGGGCCACTTTATGCTCATTATAGCAGCAGTTACCTAACTGGAACCCTAACTCTAAAAAAGCACATAATTAAGCTGGAAAGGCAGTGTTAGGTTCAAGTTCTTATACATTTACTAATGAGAAGAAATCTCTAATGTGTGTTGATTTGACCAAAATATGTTGTTAGCAGTTAATAAAGACATACAGAATGTATTATTGCACATCCATCCATCCATCCATCCATGCATCCATCCATCCATTGTCAAATAGGAGTCAATCCTAGGTTAAAACAAAGAAAAACGGTTAAGGAGAGTTTTCTCTGTAGGTCATCTGGTTTCTTTATTAAAGGTTCTTTAGGTTCTTTTCTGGGGTGATGTACTATCCTAAAAGAGTGGGGGAATAGACCCACTGCTCCTCTTCATCAGAAGGGATGTTGAAAATGTTTGGATATCTGGTCACGGTGGCTCCTTGGTGCCTTGACTGAGTTTTTCAGAGTATATCTCACTAGAAAAAGACCCAAGGTCAGACAGTAGTCTCTAAAGGGATACCCTTTATTGACTTTTAAAGACTTGGAATCCTATGAGGAACTGGAGAAGTGGCTGGGGAGAGAGAGGCTTGGGTCACCCTGCAAGAAGGTTGCGAGATTGGTGGAAGACTGTGGATAATAACAGCGAGAGGAATTATGATCTATGCTGTATTTGTTTTACACATTTCTGATGATACATGTTATCTTTTTACTTCTCTAAAAATGTGTATGTCTATCTGTGTGTTTTCAGTTTTTTCAGGGTAACTCAAATGCAGACAGTGTGGTTCACTACAAACTGCACCAGCCTGCGGTGGCTCGCTTCCTCCGCTTCATTCCTCTGGACTGGAACCCTGCTGGACGGATCGGACTCCGCCTGGAGGCCTACGGATGTCCTTACAGTGAGTCTCAAATTAAACGATCTAACTTAAGCTTTACTATTTAGCAATGTGTGGATGCTTAGTAATCTGAATTAAGACCCTTTCTTTGTATCAACTTTGCACTCCTTACAGTAAATCCACATAGCTTTTGTGCATTGATTTTGATAACATCAATTTTCTGCTGCAATCAGATTATCACCCCTGATAGGATTTCCGCCAAATACCTGCCTATAGTTTATTTGAACAAAAGTGTAAAGCAAACCTTTTTGTATGACTCTATAACCCAGCCTTGAATATGAAGTTACTTCCTTCAGCCCTTAATCCTACTTTGTAGTGAAAGCCCCAGGTTTATGTCTGCTGCCAAGCACTCAACTCGAGGTGATGTTCCTCTTTGTCATCCACTGAACGGTGGAGAAAATTGCACCTGCAGGGGGGAAAAGTAAGACCTCATGCTGACATTTTGTAGTGCTGCCTGCTGAATTTTCCTGAAAAGCTGAAGGATTTATCTAGTAATGTATGCTGAATTTCTCCTTCAAAGGGTGAAAAAAAGATTAAAGTAACCAAATTTGGAGACAGTGTCATTTACCTCAATACTGAGAGCTTAGTACAATTTCCATGTACATCTGTTCTGTTTCAAATGTTTGCAAGCTTAGATGCTAAAATATTCTTTCAGTAGAACAACAGTGTGATGGTTCATGTCTGAGATCTACAACCTTTACAATCCAAAGAGTCATATTTGCTATTAGTCAAGCTACATAAATGACTTTTAGAACTGCTGACATCATGTGACCTTTTGGAAAAAGAGAATTTATTCAATTTTTATATAAACACTGTAGAAAATGTGTAACTTTTTATTTTTTTATTTTTAGTGTCCTGTCTAGTGAAGTGGCAACAAGAATAATTGTCTTGATGCCAAATAGAGCCCAACAGATTTTGCTTTCACAAGTGGAGCCGTAGGGCTATCGCCATAGTGTTCCGCTTGTTTTATGCATATAAATTGCTTTATTATAATTATACAGGGAGTTTTACAGATTATATGAACACCGCAATCAAAGTAGAACAGGAAAGGAAAAACAGAAAAAAGGAGAAAAGATTTAAAAAAAACAGGAGATAAAAGGGAGGCAATGATAAAACAACAGTCTGCTTCACCGTCTGCAAAGAGATGCAAAAAGAACAGCACAACCTGTGTTCTTGTCAAGAACGTTCTTGGCGAGAACACGAGTCCATACCTGCTTTTTTGTGAGTTAGGAAACGGGCAAAGAGTTCCCAATTTAAGAGCTAATGGACAGTTACCAAGGAACCCAAACAGGAACTACTAAGGAGCTAAACTGTAGTTAACCAATACCTATTGGAGGACTACTAGTTTGTTAGTGCAATATTATGTTAGAGTAGAAATTCTTAGTCTTGAATAAAAGCCAAACCTGTGAAGTTGCAGCTTATACCTGATCATACGTACCTGATACATTGTCTTCTTAGCTGCTTGTATGATGCGGATGCATACCTCCAGATTTTCATCCTCCCTTCTGGTTGTTTTAAACTGTTTCTATTTAATTTCTGGGAGCAGTCCTTTTCTTTCTTATGAAAATAAACCCACAGCTAATTATTGATGTGTTTTGTCTTTTCAACATTGAAGAGTGGCTGAGAGAAACAGGTGACTGTCAAGTGATAATCCATCTCAGGGATACAAGATGTCATAAATTACTGACAACCTAAAAAAAAATACAAAAAAGTAGTAAAACAGCAGTAAATGTAGATTTAACCTGCAGATTTTTCTGCCAAGGAAATTGTTGAAAACAATTCTTTCCTAATGTGTGATAATTTCCACTTGAATAAATGTATCCAAGATTGTTGGGGTTTTTTCTGAAGTGTTATTTAACACTATTAATGAGTTTTCATCATGTGGACCAAATAAATGTTACCAGTACTGTCTGCAGTTTGTACCATATTTATGAGCTGGTGTCACAGTTGTCAGATCATGTAGGAGACCAATGCAGCATCTACAGCAGAATCCTCCCCTAGAAAAACAGAAATACTATACAGACGAAAGGATTGTGATAGCTTAGTGGTTGGTGAAAAATGCTCACCTCAATATCATGATACAGGTGGTGGCGTCACTGCATACATTTACAGTTAAGCATTGCCACTGTGTTTGACTTCTTTTCTACTCCTTCACAAAACAACATGCTCAGCTAAAACAAAATGCTGCAGCTATTGGGCATGAAGCCAGGACAACTGCATTTTGTTAAAGTCTAGAACCCACAATATATTCCAGCTGTCCTAAACACGCCCGCTGATTTAATGAAACATAGTTGATGATCCAGAGTTTCCATCTGTTTATATATTTTATATATATAGAGAGATTTAGTTTTATTACATTGTTGGACCTTTTTGCAGTTGCATAAAACACATAATCTGGATCTAAATAAAAATGTCTGGACATAAAGGAGACTGGAAGCAACATTTTCAGCTGAATGTAAAGGATGAGTCTGTAAGTGGGAGCTTCAGTTTGCTGCCCTGTAATCAGCAGGAAATGCGCTGTACAGTGCAATAAGCACATTACTGCGAGCTAAGTGAGGTCAAAGAATTGCCAACTTCATTAAGAACAAGAGAAAAGGAAATTAGTTGTACAGCTGAAGAGGAAACTGATGCTGAGCTCAGCAGCGGCTCTTTTTAAAAACAGTCCGTTCTTTACCACCTACACGGTTTGGCTCACCTCAGTCGAATTCCCAAGACGGTAGAGGACACTGGCAGTAAAAGTGCTTGATAAACAGAATACAGATTTGATACTGGTAGCAACCTGAATACAGTAAGTGTTATTGTTGAGAATCACACAGGTATCGGAAGGAAAGGAAGGCTGCTTTAAAGCCACCAAACATGAAGTCTCTTTCCTGATTTTATTTTTTGTTTTGATTTTTAGCCTCTGATGTAATGAGCTTCGATGGCAGCAGCAGCCTGACTTACAGGCCTGGACCCAAGCTGAAGCACGGGTCAAAACAGGTCGTCTCTCTGAAGTTCAAAACCCTGAGGAACTCTGGGACACTGCTGCATGCCGAAGGGCAGGATGGATTGGCCCTTAGTCTGGAGCTGGAGAGGGGAACGCTGCAGCTGCTGCTGAGTAAAGGTACAGCTCATTTCTAAAGAAATCCCAGGGCTTTTCTGTGATTTTATGCATGTTTCTTCTGTGATCTATGTTCAGTGTGAACATGCAACTGAAAAACAAACAACTGAAATAATGTGGTTGCATAAGTTTGCACACCCTTTTAGACCTTTTAGAACTGAGGGTGTAGCTGTGTTCAGATTTAACCGATTACCTTCAAACTAATGTTAAATTGGAGGTGGCATACATCTATCACCAATTAATGTGCCTCTGATAAAGTTCAGCTGTTCTAGTAGACTTGTCCTGACATTTTTGTTGCCACATCATCCAGCACAAGCCATGGTCACAAAGAGCTGCCACAGCATCTGAGGGATCTCATTATTCAAAGATATCAGTCAAAAAAAGTGTAACTTCATTAAATATACCATGGAACACTGTGAAGACATGATCATATCATTATCAAGTGGAGCAAATATGGCAGTGACATTAGCAAGAACAGGACGTCCGTCCAAAATTGGTGAGGAGGCAAGAAGAAAGCTGGTCAGGGAGGCTGCCAAGGGGCCAACAGCAACACTGAAGGAGCTGCAAGGATTTCTGGCAAGTACTCACTGTGCAGTACATGTAACTATCTCCTGTCTTCTTCATATGTCTGGGCTATGAGGCAAACATCAAAGCCAAGCTTAGTTTTGCACAAAAACATATCTGAAATCTCCTAAACACATGTGTGAAAATGTGTTATGGTCTGATGCATGACAATGACCCAAAGCACACTTCTAAACCAACAAAATGGCTTCACCAGAATAAGATCAAGGCTTTGGAACGGTCCAGCCAGAGTCCAGACCTGAATCCCAACAAACATCTGTGAGGTGATCTGAAGAGGGCTGTGCACAGGAGATCCCCTCACAATCTGTTGGAATTGGGGCGATTTTGTAGAAGAAGAGCGGGCAAACATTGCCACATGAAGATGCAAAGGTGTTAGACTCAAAAAGACTGAGTGTAATAAAAGCCAAAGATGCTGCAACAAAGTATTAGTTTAAGGGTGTGCATATTTATGCAACCAGGTTATTGTAGCTGTTCTTATTATATATTTTCCTCCCTGAAGGATTTTTTTTTTCAGTTTCATTAAAGGTCACATTAAAGGTGGAAAAAGGGTGAATATCTTTTTCTTGTTGTCATTTTTTTACATCACAAAAACCTAGCATTTGCACAGGGGTGTGAAGACTTTTTATGTCCACTGTAGATCACAGTGCTATTTGTACTGATTGTACCCAACCCTTTTACTCCTTTTGTGCCTAAAATGATACATTTTAGGATTATCAAATGCACCATAATTCCTTTTAATAAATAAATACAAAGTTCTTGACTTTTGGTGTTCTTTTCAATAAAACTTTCCCTACCATGACCCCCAAACAGCATTAGCTTCCAGCTGGGAACTCCTTGAGCAAACTAACAGACAATACTACTAAATATGTATACAAACCTCAAACCTCTCTCAAATGTGTTTTTAGTGGAAGAGTTGAGCTTAATGTCTCTCTGTGCCATACGTAGATCACTGACCGTATGTAAATGTTCTCTATGTTTTGTTTGGAGAAACAACTGGCTTCAAAAAAGTAGGTTTTTGAAAAAGGGAAAGGCTTTTCAATGACCGGTCAGCAATGGAGAGATAGCTCTTAAGTAGACAGGGGAAAGGGGAAGTTCAGATTTAACATTCTCAGTTCTCTTAATATGATGCACTGTTATATTTTATAATCATGTTAGGAAATATACGTTCCATAATACCAATGGTCAAATGACAGTGTAAGAGGAAACTCTTAAAATAAAAGTAGATTTTATTAACATTTGTACTGTAAATGCCTACTCTAAAGATTACATGTAAAAAAATATTAAGCCTTTATTTGTGTGCCTCCATAACTGCATTAGAACTACTTAGTCATGTTTCACATCAGTGAGAAGAAACTTGTTTACTATGTTTCACTTATATAACAAAAACATCCAGTAAATGGGATTAGAATCTTCTTACCCCAGGATAACGTAGAGGAGAATAAAGCATCAGGAGAAAAATTCAATCAGACAAAGAGAAAGGTGCAAACCTTAAAATTCTGTGTGACTAATTAGGACCGAACACATCAACAGGTCATGGTTGCAGGAAGCGGAGAGAGAGCCATAGCTCCTCAGGTGTGCCTGTTTGACTGACGGCTCTCAGTGCTCATTGGTCGGTTTGAGACCACAGGAATCCAATTAGCAGCCAGACTGTCTGAGCAGTCTGAAAACCAATCAGGTTATTAACACCTTACAAGAGACCTGAGAGGGGAGGGGGAACCAACAGCCAGAAAACATGAAGCATTTTTCTAACAGAAAAAAGATTTCCTGCGTGTTTTTACCTATGCTTATACAGAAATATTGAAGGGAACAAAAGATAAACTCAACATTTTGGGATAGTCATGTTTTCGAAGCTGATGAGCTAAAATACATTTTTTGTAGCTGTGAATCAAAATCAACTCAAAACAATAGATATGTTATTCCTTAGTAAATTGGACTAGAGAACCACAAAAAGGAGAAACGGTTAACTCTGACTGGCAAATGCTTTTTTTTACTTTTTGGATTAAAATTACTTGTATTTGCAAGTGAATTTCTGCGCAGTTTTTAAAATGTATGACATGTAATTTTGATATCAGCTCTGAATAAGTGTAAAAATAAAAAAATGGACGATGGAAAAACAGGGTTCCACAATCTTTAGTTAAAGCATTAGCCTATATACAATATATTTGGACTTTGACATCTTTTAGAGGCTCATTAAATCCACCTTTTCCTACAGGGAAAACGCATTGCACAACAGAAAGACAAAAACAAGAGTATTTCAACCGTTGAGAGACTCACAAGGAGTCAAGGAGGCAGTTAGACAGTTTATTGACATAAATGAATATAAATATTTAGGAGGATGTGGAGCTGAGCATTGCTGAGGATGATAGAATGTGCAGTTTTATGAGAATAGAGATTCAGTTCAATTTCAGTTGGTTGGAAAGCAGATATGACCACAATGAATCACTTTAAAGATGACTTCCTTTGTTGCTATTGGCTGCTCAGGTATTAGTCGTGTTCTTAACAAATGTGGGCATCTTGAAACGGTAAATGCAAAAATGGCCTGGACTTCTATTGCTCCCCTTTAAGTCAAGAATTCAAATCATTTTACGCTAGATTCTGTAATTCACACACCGATGGTGGTAAGTTGCAATGTATCAACACCTGCCCTGGGGCACACTGAGGGAGGTGAGGCTGCCCTCTGACCCCCACTAGTCCACCATCGTAGAAGAGTGGCAGGAAGAGACTCAGTGGAGTTTTCCACAAGCCTTGCAGTAGAGATAGCAAACATGTGGAACACTGTGTCCTGGTTAAAGTAAACTACAACTGAGCTATTTGGCTTCAAAACTAAGAAAAAAAGAACATTGCTTATCACCCCGTTTACACCTCCGCTGTAGTGAAACCCGACAATGTCAGCATCATTGTGTGTGATGTTTTCTTTTGCACAGAGACGTGGAGGTTGTCTGTGTTGATGCTGAGTATTGATGAAGAACATTTCTGTATTAAAACTGTCTGTATAACATACAGCCAGAACTACAGTGGGATGGTCAAATCAAAGCATTCACTGGTGCTTGGATTGCACTGTAGAAATCAAGATCTAAATCTAGTTGGAAAAATTATATGTGTATACCAATGCTCCCATTCCTATTTGACTGAACTAGAAGTGTTTTGCATAGAAAAATTGGTAAAGGCATTAATCTAACTGTGTGCAAAGCTAGTAGGATATACCATAAAGACTTACAGGTGTGATTGTAACATAAGGATCATTCAACGTATTGGCTTAGTAGGGGCCGAATATGCAAGCCACACTTTTGGGATTTATATGGATATAAGTTTACTTTCAGTGAAGAAATATGTACAATTTTACCTTCTACTATTGCATAAAACCTTAATGCTTAAAGGAGAGAACAGAATAAAAGTGTTACTCACATATTTAACTTAGAAATCTTACATTTTTCAATTCTAAGGTCTTTTGAGAGATTAGTCTGGAATCTAACAGCTGACAGTTTAAAGAGTTTCAGATCTTTATTGTAAATATAAAGATATGTGTGTGAAGAGCAAGCTGAAAACCTTTAAAATTAAACCCCAAAAAGAAAGGACTTTCAAAAGGGATGCTGTTTACAAACTCTGTATTTGCCAGGTTCAGCTATTCTGAATTAGTAGAAAAAACAATTTATCCATAAAAGGGACATCTATTGTTTGATTCATAATTATTGTGGTCTGTAAAAAGCAAAAAAAGGATCCTGTGATGTGTTTTTTAGTGAGAGTTACTGGCTGCCAGCACACATGCTGTACTCTGATTGGTTCAATCTCTGGTCTTTCTTGGCTGCTGCATCCCTGTCTCGTTACTGCCATGATGGATGGTCCTGGTTCATGGCAGCATGTGTTCGAGCTGGACTTACCAAGACTACATGCTCTGCTTCCAATCTCTGCAAAATCATATGTTTGAATGAGCTAATACTGTATTTCTGAGATTATATTTGGCTGAACTTGCCTTCCAGCTTCCAGACTGTAATTAACTATTTCTCTATTCTATTCTATTCTATTCTATTCTATTCTATTCTATTCTATTCTATTCTATTCTATTCTATTCTATTCTTTATTTTTGTTGACTCTTTTTTACAACTTGTCGGTTATTTTTGTTTACGTCTTTATATTCATGTTGTTGTTTTTTTTAGCGTTTTCAAGATCTGTAAAACATTTTGAAGAAAAGGATAAAACAAAGGTTCTGTAAATGTGAAAATAACTATTGTATGTCACCTTGGGTGCCCGCTGTCTTTATGACCTTTAAGCCCCTGTATCTGTCACCATTTAAAAAATGACCCAGGCCCCTTTTTTTGGAAAGTTAACCAGGAGATCACCTTGGAAAATTGTCTAGTTAGGATGGTGAACCTCACAGCCTTTAAATAAAAAATTCATTTATCCACATCAATCTCTTAGAGTCGAAAAATAATTACCAGGATAAAAAAAAGTTTTCTCTTGATCCATTTCTTAGAAAAAACATAGTCTTCACTGGGTTTTCAGGGAGTCGTCTCAGGGCGTCTTTTTTTTATTGCCTCCAGTACTTAAAAGAAAAGCTTCAGCTTGAAGCTCTTGATCTGTTTCAAAACAAATAATTAGGTGTATGTATGATCTTTTTTTTTTTTCTCAAAATAAGCATCAAAAGATGGACTGGTTCTTCTGCTAAATATTCTCCCAGCATTTAAAAGGTGGACAGCATTTAAAAGAGAGAAAAAATTATCTGTCTAACAGTTCAATTTTATCCACCCACTGGACATTTCTCAGACCATCTAAAACAGAGAACTCTGATGCCCTTTTAGCTGCTTTCTTTGTCTCATAGTCTTTTTTATTACCTCTGGAGTCTGCAGTATATGATTTTCAGCTTTTAAGTAAGATTTTATGGAGGGTTATTGTGCCATTTCAAATTGGGCGTAACTCAATCTGGATTATTGTCCCCAGATAAACTGTTGATACTGAAAACAGAACTAATGTTCTATAAGAATGTGTATGTTTTAAAAGTCGACAGCTTTAAAAACAATAAGGTATCTTAATTTCATTAGAGTGACATTGTCTACGTCTGTGTGACCACCGTGTTCCTTTATACTGACTGCTTAAGGGCTGCTTAGTACCATTTCTTTGTTTTGGTCTTAACTAGAGTTTTCTTTTCTGTGTCAAGGATAAATAATTGAAAACTCACACAACCACAATAAACTCATCTGTGGCTCCTACAGACAATGTTTTAAGGTGAAACAGTTATCAATAATGTATCTACTCATCTGCCTGTCTACCTGTCTGTCTGTTTATTGAGATATATCAGTTCATTTCAGATAAATGATGGAGTAAAATAGAAAATAAATAAGCTCTGCTGGTTAAAGCCCGAGGTGCTCCCAGGCAGGCTGAGAGACATAGTTGCATCGTGTCCTGGGTCGTCCCCCCTGCAGGTGGGGAGCCCACTGGGAGACGGCCTTCAGTTCACACAAGGGGGAACCAACCACCAGGTGCTGACCAACAGACTCCAACCCCTGGGTGAGGTCCCAGCTCCGTTATACCAGGCGATGTCTCCTGCATAGATTTTCTTGTCGTCATGAGGACTTTTTGAACCTCTCTTTGTTTGACTCATCACCCACAGCCTGTTTGCCTTGAGACATCCCTACCAGGTGCATTAAAGCCCCCGAAAAGATAGCTTGTTCGAGGACGTTAGATTAATTTCACATTTATAAAAGTATATTAATCATATTCATATTCTGTCACTTGGTGTTGATATTTTTCAACCAGGTTGTTGATACAGTTTTACTTTTACCTTTTTAAAGTTTCACATATTTTGATTAAACTGTAAAATTGCTAGAACAGTAAAAAGGGTTTGCAAGGCTTTCTTAAAAGGTTTTCAAAGTTTTCCTCTGCTTTGAATCATTTTCCATATTCATTGCAGTTGTTGTATCTGACTATATCTGAATATTTCGCAATTTACAATTTTTAATACTACAAAAGGCGTCTCTTTAAACTTGTTTTAAAGCAGTTTTTCTCCTCTCATGCTCTCTATCATGTCTTGATATCATTTCCTCAACATAGATACATACCTATATTCTAAATACATAAAAAGAAACATTTAAACTGTATCCCTTTCTTATCTCTTATATTTTTCCCATCCTTTTATCGTCACATATCTCTGCCTTAGTCTTTCAGCAAACTCCTTCTCACAATCTGCTTTATTTTTCCCTCTTCTTGCTCCTTTCCTTCCAACTCATGTCATCTGCTCTGTCTGCAGACCCTAAATTTGTGCATATTGTGCTATGCAGTTCCAACACATCCAGGCCTCCTTTCTCCTCCCACAGTTCATTTTAGATCCTGCAGTTTTCTTTATGAGGCAACACTGAGCAACAGCCCAGAAACACCGACATAATCCTAAACAACAGAGAAACCAAGAACCCCAATTAGAAACTTCAGAACAGATTAATTTTGAGCAGAGGCAAATATCTTGCAGTCGTTTTTCTGTCATATGAAATTATCTGCCTTGTAGGCTAAATTCCCACCTGTTATTCTCAATTCATGAGTTAGTTCTACGTTTAATTTTGCTTGAAACATTTGTTGTTATTCAACTTTGTGATGTGCAATCTGATCTTTAAGAAATGACTCATCCCTATCAGGAAATAAAAAGAAAAAGATCTTGCTGCAAACCTCCCCATTATGTGATCTGAATTGAATCATTACAGAGTGTCAGTGACGGACGCTGTGCTTTACGAGAGTCAGCTGCTGAAATGGCTAACACAGAATGGTTTTCCCGATAAGAACGATCAGATTTAGAGGCGTTTTAATAGAAGAGCAGAAGAAATACAATGAAGCCATATTCCCCTGAGGACACGTGCAGAATGATAAAATGAACGGCATCGACTGTAATGATGACAGCAGCACAGTCAATCCTAATGTCCTTTGAATGAGTGAAGGGGAGAGCATTAAGATTTATTAAGATGTGTTGTGTTCAAATTTTAAAAATAAACACATCAGTGTTCAGATGCAGTTAGTTGATAAAAACCTTGTTTGCTTCTCCGTCACAGATAACTCTGGTATCTGTTAATAAATCACGCTTCTCTTCATGCAATCATCCTCTTTTAGACTAAGATAGGGTTGATCTTGAATCTTCTATTTTCTAAAGGACTGGAGTTGCAGCAGACTAATGCCTCATTTGTGTCACAGTAATCAGGGAGTATCAAGAAGGAGCACGTCTTTTGTTTAATAAAATGATTTCTAGGCAATATTTTCTTCTACAGCTTGGATCAAACTGTCTGGATTACATGTGAAGCTTATTGTGTTAGGAGAGTATGTCCTCAGTTAATATTCAACAGTTTCTGTCATCTTTACTCTGCAGTTTAATGTCAGCATATTTATGTTTGGGGATCCTCATTTAAGCTTTTGTTACTGTGTACTTACCTCTAAAAAATCTGTTTCCTATCACATCCCCTCTAATATCAATTATTAGTGCTGATTTGAATGTTCTGACCATATAAAAGTATTCACTCAGGTTGTTTCACACCTGCAGGGCTACACGGTGTCTGAGTGAGAAGGATTGTTTAGGCCAGACTCCTTTAGCCTGAAGGTTTATTCAGAATTGTACTGTTTTCTTCAACTGGCTTTATCTTGTTTTGATTAACTATATGTGGAGCCCTTCACAGCTCTTTCCAAACTTTGTTAGAAAAACATTGTCTAGAGCAGAACATGGCAGAACATGGAGCTGTGAGGTTCTTCTCATCCTGGCAAAGACAATTAAAGTGTCTACTGAGTGATTACCATCAAGCTCCTTTATTTAACTTGACTAAATTGGAGTATTTAGTTTAATACTTTTTCCCTATAACAACAAACCTTTTTTGTATAACATCAACTCTATTTCTGGGTGTAGACAATTCTGACCTGACGATTGGATCCCAGCTGTTTGCCACTAGTTAACCCCACTATTACGTATTCACCTCCCAGTTCATGAATCGTTTTAAGTTTACCAGGTTTAAGTGAGAATTAGTGTCCCATTAAAGATAAGATACAATGATTTTAACAGGCAAAAATCTTTTATTTGGATTTCAGTCAGAAATTGCATTTGTATAATTTATATCTTAATGAAAAAAAAAATATATCAGCATTTCAACAGTCAAACCTCCAGCGGATATAAAGATGCAACCTTAGCTCTTCGGGTTAAAAGATCTCCTTCCACCACCCTAATCTCCAGCTCCTGGCACTGATTGTGCATCAGATCAAAGTCCAGACTCTGACTAGACCACCGATTTATGTTGATATTACTTATAATCAGATAAAATATCTATATTATAGTACTGCAACTGTAAATATAGCAAGTCATTATAATCAAAAACACATGGACTACTCTTCTTTTTTAGCAGATGAACTAGCCTGTTATCATGCTCACACCTATTTCAATATGTTTTTAATAACTTATCACGACATATTGATTAACAGCTATTTCATAGTTTATTGGAACAAATTGCATTACATGGACAAATTGTACATTTTTTTTAATAGGATACATATATATATCATAAAAAATATTCATCTAATTTTGTCCCTATTTGTCCTGCAAAGAAACCTCTGGGTGTAGAGCATTGTGATAATACACCAAACATCATATAACCCCAATCTGGTAACTGGAGATCCATTACACCAAAGTAGTACAATTGTGTAAATACTGTCTTAAACTATTTTTATTGATCAAAAACCAGTTTGATGGAGGAATTTTAAAATTTTAATTATTGCTGCTGTTTCTAACCTTGATATTTTTTCTTTCGCTTTCTATTTTTTGTATGTATTCATATATCTTTTTTGAGTGTTTTTATAATCTTTTTGGGTTATTCTATTGGATTTTAATTTCCCCCCTTACCCTTTTATCTGTTTTAAAATTGGTAAGTAGATCAATTAAATTTGCAACCAAAGAATAAATAGGTTGGAAAGCGTCTTCTGCTCTTTAGAAAAAAAAAAGAAGATATTTTAAACACTTTGGTGGCCTTTATCAATAAACGGAAAATATATTGACAACTTAGACATAGGTCACAAGCATCTTGTCTCATGACCATGTTCGTTTTCAAACCAGATCTAAAACTATGTAGTATACTAATTAGGAAGGCATTAGAGAGTTCCCCTTGAAAAACAGATATTTATTCCCAAAAGATTTAAAACGTCTATACTTAGCTCTGCTTCTAAGTGTTATGATCCTGTTTACACATGGCTCATTTGAGATTAGGATTTTACTAAATTCTTAATAAATGCATGAATAGTTTGGTTGATTTTCTGCTTGACCGATCAGGAATTGATGTGGAATTGTGTTGTCAGAACGAGTTAAAACAGCTGCATTTTGATGTCCCAGAAAGTTTCCAGGGAGCAACACTAGAACAGTGGCTGAGACGGAGGGTGAGAAAAGAGGAGCGGCTCTATTCAATATTATCATTAGGGACATTTTCTCATTTAGAAAATTTAATATCTCATATCGATCTTGTCTTTCCCTTCATTTATGTAGTAATCAAATCATCCATTTGATGAAACATCCATCCAGCGGGATCCTCTTCTTTACAACCTACAGCATATTAATTGTTCTATTAATCAATGCCAGTGAAGCTATCTAACTTGTTTTGTCTCTCCATTCATATTGATTGCTTTTGTCTCTTTTTGCTTACCCACACTGAAATCAAATAAATCATCACAGTAGCTTTGTTGACTGCATAGACTTTCCTCTCTATCATGAGGTGAAAATCATAACTTTCTCCGTCTGAATGAAGTTGTTTTCCTGTGGAAATTCTATCTTCTCCTGGAATGAGTTCAAATATCAAAGGTACATTTGTCCATCATCCTTCAACCTGCCAGCTCATCTCTTATCTCTCTCTTTCTTTTTATTCTCCTCCATCACTGAGGTAGGGATTGCCTCTCCCTGAAGAATGTGCATTGCATTTTTAATGTGGCTTCTCATCAGTTTCTTCTCTCAGCAGAACCGCAAAGTTTTCTTTCACATCCCAAGTGGAGATCCACTTATTAGGACAGCCTGATGCTCATTTATGATTAATGAAGTCTTACCATGTTGCTTTTGCAGTTCTTTATATTCGGCATATTCACATATTTGCCTCTGCTTCCCAGAACAAGTATGCGGATGTACTTATGAGTAACTAATGAGATGGCTACGAGTGACCTTGCACTGATCCTCTCTGTGTGAGCTGAGAAAAGAGGGTTTTGTTTTTTTTTTAAATGCAGCACAAAGCCCTGGTGGGTTGTGTCTGTCTGCAAAAAGTCTTTGTTGCTCTGACTCCAGGTTAGTTTGCCAAAGATAAGATAAACTGGTCAAACTATGAGGACAAAAACAAATATACAGGTCAGGAAACCGAGCAGCCAGCTGCTGGATCTGAAGTAGAGGAGAAACTGGTTCCGTTTTGCAAGAAACACAGGCAATAATGAAAGAAAAGATCTATCTATCTATCTATCTATCTATCTATCTATCTATCTATCTATCTATCTATCTATCTATCTATCTATC
>JAUZNJ010081346.1:6173-18894 GCA_034780135.1 Jordanella pulchra | reverse complement strand
GGATTTTTTTTTTTTTTTTTTTTTTTTTTTTTTTTTACAGTGTGTATTAACATTCAGAGTCCCCATGAATGAAGTGGATCTGAACAACAGGAAAAAAGCTTAGCTGGGATTGTAGGATTTCCCTTGAATTTATTTCACATATAGCGTAGGCTAAAATGTGCAGTGAACTTAGTGTAAAACTAGAAAAGCTCTCGAGAGCGCAGACCTCTGCCAAGCAGCTCATTCCGCTGACATATTGTGACCTCCAATTTCACACCGGAGCCAGATCAAACAAATTCCTGTATCCGGATCCTGATCAGGATCATTACTAAAGGTTATTGGATTGGTCCTTAGCTCACAACGCACCTTTGGTAAAATTTTCAAGCAAATCCGTCAATAACTTTTTCTGCAAAGTTGCTGACAGGCAAACAGACAAATAAACAATATAATATTAACTGTCCCAGATACCATCCATCCATTTTCTCCACTGCTTATCCTCCAGGGTTCAACTTCTAGCTTGAGCCAGATGAAAACAAAGACAAGCATCAGCAGGAAAGACAACAATATAACTAACAAGGACATTATAAATGGCAAGATGAGAAGCATGACCATAACTAGCACACAACAGGTCATGCAAAGGATTGTGGGTAACCACATTGCTCCTAAGCACAAGATAGGAATGTCGGGAGGTCCCTAAGCTAAACAAACCAACAATAGGAATCATCCTGTTTCCTCTTCAAACCTCCTTCCTTGATGCCAGCATTTTTTGGACAGCACTTATCATGGCAACCACTGAACAGAGGTATGAAAAAAATTACAAAAAAATTAAGAAAGACCTAAAGTAAATGACTCACAAATAGTAAGAAAACCTAGGAACAAACTAGGAAGTAACAGAATAACCTAAAAGGAAGGCCACACTCTAAGAATGCCATGGTTGGAATAACAACCAATCTAGTTGGTAAACCAATTTTGGTTGATTTAATCAACTAGATTGGTCAGAAACTGACCAAGCCATTGGTTTAGCATCAACCAATTTAATTGGTTAACAAAACAACCAATAATAATGGTAACTGATGGTTTACTACTCTGATTGTTTGACTGTAGTCAGGTGTGTAATAGTTATGGACCTAAAGAACAATTATAGTGAAGTGTACATTTATAATACGCAAATCTTGGCTTTAACCTTGGTTGTAACATTGGCATTAATTAAAACTGAATTCCAAGAAGCATTAGGAGGGACAGTGGTGTTGGATGCAAGAGTTTGACCCTTCAACCAAAGGGTTGGTAGTTCAAGCCCTGGTCCTTGCTTTTAATGTTGTTGTACTAACTAACTAATGTTTGGGTCAAAGCGACCAGTTTGTATTGGTTTTTCCCTTGTTCCAATGTAGACTACCAGATTAGACTGGTTGTTTTAACCAAAAGATTGTTTGGATAAATTGAACCAATTTTTTTGGTTGTATTGACCAATCTGTTTTTACATAAGGAACACCGGGGTGTGAACTATAGAACGCTGGACCTAAAGAACATTGAACAATAAAACATTTCAAATGTGGATGAGAGGCTCACAAACTAAAATACTTGGATGACTTTTACAAGGTAGAGCGGGTAAATATTGCTAAAATCACCTTAAGAAAAAAAACAGGATACGGTTGGTCTACTTTTAAACCAGGGTATTTAATCTGTTTTTCATTTTTTCCTTGGATTTTCTTTTTCCCATAAACAGACTATATGAAATATTGCATTAAAGATCAATAGAAGTGTAAGATCTCTAAAAATGCCAAAAAATGCTCGGTCAATAATGTATTACATACAGTCCTGTAGCTCTGTGTGCCTGGGCTCATTTTTCATAACAGATAACGGATACAAATCATGATGATCCAATATATCAGGATTAACATAAGATGTTTATCTAAGAATTGGATTCAAACTGTGTGTATAAAACATTGTGTGCTATAGGAGCACACATAACGTAGAACATGATTAACTTCTGAATGACCTCACCATGTCTATAGCTCTAACTGGTTGTTATTTTATTTGGAGAATATGATTTAAAATGTATATCTCTATATGACGTAGAACTTTTTTTGGTTTTGTTTAAACATTTTTTATTGAAATTAAACACAAAACCATCAAGGGCAGTGTCCATCTGAATACTCACCTATAGTTTTATTTTTAAGCGTTTAATAAAAGCAGAAGTTTCCTTTACTGCTGTGAAGATATTTACACAGCCTGACAATTGAATGTTGGCTCCTTGAAGTCTGTACTGCACTGTTTAAAGTGTGTGTTAATCATCATGTCATTGTTCTGTGTACAAAACATTGCTGCTCAATTCTAAGAAGCAGCGGAACCGTTTGTCTTGAGGGCAAGAGAAAGACATGGTTGACTTATTTTACTAAAAGAAGAGAAAAAAATCCACTTTGCTCCAAAAGTAGTGTATGTAGGAAACAGAAAGCATGCTGTACAGGCTTGACCTTGAAGCTATCAGGCTACAGCCCAGGATGAAGCTGGGATATAGTTTGTCAAAAAGCACTGAATCAGCCAGATTAGTTGTCAGTTCCTACAAAAATTGCTGAATGTTGGTTTTATTGTCAATGAGTTCTGGCATCATTTAGAAAACTGTGTTTTTATACATGCTGCATATTTAAAATGTGAAGGAATGTTTTGTGCAATGTTTTCATCAGGCATGGTACAGCTGTTAAAGTTCCTGCCATTTAATACAGATCTATACTGTAGAGTCAGACCATGGATGTATGAGACCCCAAGCATAGGTTCTGTTGGGTCCCAATGAGTTAGAATTTGTTCTCTTGTCATTTATAGTTGATTTTTTTTAAGATCCCAGTTAGAAATGCCACAAGGACCCCCTGATGTTGATATTCCTGTTTGTGTGTTTTATGTGTGTGCTTGTTCTCCTTTTATCTATGCATACATTTTATGTGATGACTTGTTTTTAAACTGTTCTTACATTGTAAAGCACTTTGCGTTCCTGCATGCAGGAAAAGTGCTTTATAAATAAAGTTTGATTTGATTTGATTTTGATCAACACTCTTCTGATGTTGTAATAACTAGACATGTGAGTTCATAAAATCCTGGCGCTTGTAGCTGTAGTTTGGCATGGTGGAGCATGTATTTCTGACTGCAGCTTACCTGGCTAACCACAGAAGAAGAAACAAGGTGAGGACAACCGGCAAACCCAATGTTGCTCAATTGATCTTGCAAACTTTCTGTGATCTTCTGTCAAAACACAGAGCCTGCTGTCATCGTATTCAGTACTGGATTAAATTATTGTTTCAAACTCCAACAAAAACATGGTCTCAAAAAGATATGCGAAAATAAAATAGAGTAAAATAAAAACAGGGTTTCTTCCCAGACTTCCCTTTGTTTGTCCTTTTCCATCTTCAATCAACTTTGACCAACGTCTTCCTGTTCCTGCTGGTGAAAAATATATTCCCTCAGCATAACGCTGCAACCACTGTGGTTTAGTGTAAAGATATGTTGTAAAGGGTGTTAATTGTGCACCACACACAAGCATAATGCATCATTAATATTCACAGTTATTTTGTATCATTAGATTATAAGTGAGTTTGTAAAGGAGAATGGTGTACTGCCTGCTATTCTCCAAATTTCCATTTGATGAGCCATCGTGTTTCCAGATAGCTTGATATTTGCATTTATTTCACCAAGTTTCTTTAATTTTCTCTGTGAAACTTGACCCTTGATAAGAACTTGTCTACTCTTGCTGCTTTGCCTAATGGACTTTTACCCTAACAGAAGCTGCTGCAGGTGTTGACTCATCAGAATAGGAGGAAGGTGGGGGTGATTACATTTCTAGGTTGGTTTCAACAGATTGCATGTAGACCCATATTCACAGTTTTGTTTTATTCTTACAAGAAACACAGAAAATGACCTAAAGCATAAAAAATGTTTCAATGTTTTACATACACATTCACACAACAGGTGTCTTGTTTATTAATTGAACTTGATTTTCTATTTGTCAAAGCTAACTTGTAAAAATTAGTGCTAAAAGAATGAATATGCAAAGAACGCGTACTTTTAAAAATGTATTGGGCTATGAAAGGAGCAAAGGTTTCACCTAAAGTTTGTATTCAACTGAATGGAGTTTAATTCAGTCAGCAGGTGCAGCACCAGAAATTACAATACTGTTTAAAAATAGTTCTGTTTAACTTTCAAGCATCTAATTCTTCTTTTAGGAAATGGGAGAACAAGATCTACATCTACATGAATTGCATTGTTGGGTGTGGCCTCTCACAATACAGGTCAGGCTAGCAGGTCAATCCAGCACTGTAATATAATGATCAATGGATCAGTTTTAGTATATTTAGCAGATGCCTGCAAGAAAGTGAAAATCAGCATATCAGTCAACTTTGTCAAAAAAGGAAGCATGATGGTAGATGAATGTGTTTACTGTGGACTTTAAAAAACACAGTGGACCAACTGATCACTGACTCTCTGTGGAAACTTCACATTTGACTTAAAATAATCTCTCAGAGTTTCCTTCAGATTCTAGAACCTTGATTTCCAAAGACATTTACTTCCATCTTAGTCATATTTTTTCTCTCCTCGGGCCTGTTAGGTTGCTTCTGACTTCACAACCATAACCTGGATATGTCTCTGGGTGCAGAAGCACCTGCAGCTCTAATTCCAGCTGCTACTGAAACTATCTTAATGTTGCTTTTTCTTATTCATTTAACATTTAAATGTAAACTTTATTTTTATGATCATGGACACTTAGTTCACTTTAGTTAGTTCAATAATTTTGTTGGTTTGCCAGTTTTACCATTGAAACATTTTTTTAATATTTACACAGAGTGAATTTCTACTTTTTATTGTGTATAATTATAGCATCCAAGATCTTTTTCTGATTTTCATGGCTTCCTTCATATAAAAAGATGTATTTTGTATTCCATTCATATATATGAGGTTGTATGCATTAGTTTGTTCTCATTTCCAAGAAATAGGTTGAGCTGAAACAGGCAAAGATTTATGGCTTTGATCCAATAAAAGCGATTAAGCTTCTCTACTTCATCCCCCTGACATTGATCAAAGATTACAGAATACAAAGCATTGTTGATGAAAGCAAAGCAGTAGATGTGCTTCCGGATCAACCTATTGGATTCTTTTTTTAATAACCAAAGGTCTTTTGTTCTTATTTTTCTGCAGATCTGGGTGTAGCTATTATCTTTTTGTTTCTCAAAAAGAACTTTATGATTTTAGGAAACTTGGTAAAAATTTCCTTATGGTCAAAGCAAAATGTAAAACCAAAATTCTGATTACTCAAAATTATAATATGATTTGAAATAGACAACATCCATCTGGGTCCATGTGGGGCTGGTGCCTGCAGTGGAGAGGTGGGATAAATGCTGCACAGGTCGCCAGTCCATCACAGGGCAACACAAAGACCCATAAAGCAAAGAACATACATTTCCATTAAAGGGCAATTAGAGACAATTTATCATTTCAGATGTTTTTGGACTTTAGAAAGAAGTGAAAATCCACATATGATGAAAATGCCCAGGCTGGGATTAAAATGGAGCTGAAGCAAAAGTTCAACCGAATAAACTGGATCCACTCATGCAAAAAGACTGCCATGTTGAGTCTGGTTCTGCCAGAGGTTTCTTCCCAAAGAGGGTTTTTTTCTCTCTGCTGTCACTCTATGCTTGCTCATCATGGAGGTTCATGTGAACCTGCGCCTTGTTCCAGCATAAGATCAAACTAAAACTCATTGTTAATGTACCCTGCCAAGGGTAAAGTGAAAGCCACGTTGATATTATATAATTTCTAAAGGCAGCTGGTTGCATCAGATTTTAAATTGAATTATGTGCGTAGAGAGAATTTGACATGTATTCCACACTTTTCATTTTTGATTTAGTTTTTATGTTGTTTTGTTTTTTACACGACCTGTGAACAATATGTTTCCTTATTGACATGTTTTGTGCAGTTCCAATATTGAACCACCAGATGGAGCTAAATCACCACTTTTTAAACAAATCACTCCTTATTTTCGCTGAGTTTAAAGTTATCTTCAGCTCTGAGTATCTTAGCTAACCAACAGAGCTTGGAGTTTAGCTCCTGACTGTTTAGCCTCTATATTGCATTAGTGTCGTAACTTCATGGTTAATTCCCATTAAACAGACGTTTTTTTAGATTAGTCTGTTCGACATGGACGAGCCGGACACGGCAGCGATCCTCCCCGACGACCTCCTCAGCGCCTCATCAACCGATGACCAGGATGTACCGAGCGCCACCTGCTCTGTGCCGCCGCCACGGAAGTGTCGTGTCCCGGTGTCCGTGGAGCCGGTTCTCTTCCTCTCCGTGTTCTCTTTGGCTCTCCAGGCGCCTCTGTCCACCCAGTATCTTTGGGACCGAATTAGCGAGGATCTCGGCTACAACGGCTCCAAGAGGCCGGAGTGCAGCAACAGCTCGGTGGAGCCAGACCCTCTGCAGAAGGTGATCAGCTAAAAACTTGAATGATTTAACAAAACTTCTCATGTTTGGGGTCGCATGGGTTCATCTGAACGAATAATAGTAAGACAAATAGCAGCGGATTATGCAAAACTCACTGTGTGCTGATGTAAATATCTGTTACAGAGCAGTTATATCACAATAGATCATTATTTGTTAAACTCTGAATTAAATAATATACTTTGAATAATTTTAAAATATGTATTCTATATTCAATTGTATATTTAAAAGACATTATAACAATTGGAAGTATTTATGGCAACTATAATGATAATATGTTGATTATGTTATTACTATTGATTTTTATTAGCACATCCTAGATTGGATTTAATTTTTTGGGGTCCTTTGGAGAAATATTGTATTTAAAAAAATCTAGCTATCATTACTTATTTAAAAGAATGGTTAGTCTAAAGAAATTCTATATTTAGAGGCATTTTTTTATTATGGACATTGTAAGCTTTCAGAAAACATTTATATTCCAAATTAAGGCTGAATATATTTTTATTTTGAATCATTAGTATTAGAAGTACCATAAATATTTTATGTATGATGATAAGATTATACAAAAAAAGTCATAATATGAATATAAATCAAGGAGTTACGATAAAAGTAGGATGAATTTTTCTATTGGGACAAAAATGTAGGGAATTAATGTTTATTAATAAGTGTGCAAAATAGTTAAGAAGTTGTACAAATAGATTACGTTGAGAAAACAGAACATCAAATTTATGTATATGCAAATTTTAAATTTAAAGATGAAACCTTAGATGCGCTGATCAGGCTTTTACAGGCCAACGATGTTTTATTTGATGCCTGATTTGTCCGTTCTGGTTGTACATTTTTAATCTTTAATAAAACAGGATGTCGTTCCTTTTTAAACAATTCATAATTTAAAGATAACATATAAAAAAAAAAGTTAGAGAAACAATAACAATGCAATAACAATGGCTGTACTTTGCTTAATAAGTGACAAACTGCATACACCTTAAAACCAGCCAATAACCTAAAAGCATCTGAGATTAAAGAGTCAAGTTTCTGCTGCAGCAGCTTTTCAGCAAAGAGGAAGAGCATCACATGCAGGAACAAGTTAGAAGGATCCCATGAGCATGCACAATTCAACTTGTTTTATCTGTTTAAAGAGGTGAGAGGATTCTGGTTACTCCCAAATAGCCACACAATTTTTTTTTGGTGTTGTTTCTGTTCAGGAAGTTGAAACTCTAACAGCCCACTGGAACCTCTACATCAACTTGGGGGGCTTCTCTGTGGGGCTCCTGGTGGTCCCTCTCCTGGGCTCGTGGAGTGATGTTGGAGGTCGCCGACCTGTCCTCATCCTGCCTAACTTCGGCCTGGCCCTGCAGGCCGTGGTCTACCTTATTGTCATGTACCTCAAGCTGCCTGTGGTCTACTTTCTGGTGGGTCGTCTGCTCAGTGGACTCTCGGGGGATTTCAATGCCATCCTGGCCGGCTGCTTCGCATACGTGGCAGACGTCAGTGATAAGAGGTCCCGTACCTTCAGGGTGGCAGTTTTAGAAGCTTGTCTTGGTGTTTCAGGAATGTTGGCCAGCATCATAGGAGGCCAGTGGCGGCGCGCACAAGGGTAAGAAAAGTTTGTTGTGCGCACTTCTATAACAAAACATTACCTACTTCTATAACCTGTTTATGTTGTTTATTGCAGTTACATTAATCCCTTCTGGCTGGTCTTAGCCACCAACTTGGCCTCAGCTCTCTACGCCTACCTGTTCGTCCGGGAGTCCGTCCATCCGGACCCCAGCGCACGGTTTTTCACGTCTCGCCACCATAAAGCTGTCTGGCAGCTGTTCTCCACAGGAGGTGTGAGCAGTGAGGCAGGCGGGCGGCTCCACAGAAGCAAGCTGTGGCTCTACACGTTGTGCTTCTTCCTGGTGGTGACCGTTCACTTCGGCAGCAGAGAGCTGTACGTGCTGTACGAGCTGAGCTCCCCGCTCTGCTGGGGCTCAGCCCTCATTGGCTGGGGCTCTGCAGCTCAGAACTTGGCCTACCTGAGCAGCCTGCTGGGACTGAAGATCATGCAGCGCTGCCTGCAAGACTCCTGGGTGGCCCTGGTAGGCCTGGCTTCAAACATAACCGGGCTGGTGGTCTTCTCTGTGGCGAATACCACCCAGCTCATGTTCACAGGTGAGAAGAGAATTAAACAGCGTATAGAAATATGTCATTCAACTATTTTTAGACAAATTAACGTTGGAAAAAGATTACATATCTTTAAACCCAAAGGTGCATAATTTAATACTGGCCATTTTCTTATTTATTGGTTTTGGTCTCAGGAGTGAAATGGCTGACATTAATAACCAAAGGAATTTGATGTTTATATATTCTGGGTCCATTTTTTAAAAGGTTTCTGATGAAAAACCCTCTACATGTTTGTCTGATAACCTCTCTAAAACAGAACATTAAACCGTCTATTCAGAAATCCACAACTTGTTTATCTTAAGGCAAGGTTAGAGTAAAAAAACAAAGAGATTATTGCTTCTTCCTTAGAAAAAAATGGTGGGTTTATAGCAAATCTGAACTTTTTTAGACAGATAATTTTGTGCCTAAAAAAAGTGAAACACATCACTGTTTTATCCCTTCTAAGAAGTCTATTTAGGCTTTGTGTCACTCTTTGTAAACAGTGTTGAACAAAAACTAGTTATAGATGCTAGTTGTTTTTCACAAAGTTACTTTGTCACTGCCCAATCAGAGTAACTAGTTACCATATCAAAGTAACTATGCAGTTACTAACTTTACAACTTTGTGTTATCAAAATTTTTAATACAACCCGGTATTTATATAGTTTTAACAAACTGTGATTTGTAATTGAATTCATCAGAATGCACTCAATTCCAGTTAAAAAAAAAAACACAGGAAGACTGTTCCCCAGCATTTCTGTGTAAGACGATGACAGTTAGGATTCATTATAACAGTGAGAAAGCAACAAGTCGTATGAGCCAGCTGTCAGTCAGTGACGGTGAGACAATATGAGGAGCTGCTTCTAATCAACATGGATAAAATCTTTGTTTCTGATGTAATCAGCAAAATACATGAACATTTAACCTTTGACTTCAGAGAGCACTTCTAGTTTAGTAACTCTATCAGCGACTCTGCAGGTCTCTGTCAGTCTTAAAATGAAGCTTTGTTTTCTGTGTGTATCTTTAAAAACCTGATTTCGGGTTGTCATTATGCGTTAGCCATGATGATTTAAAACGAGAAAAGTGACGATCTGATGATAACGCCTTAGCTTTTTATGTCCAGGTTACGGCCTTTGTTTTCTCTTCATGGCTTCGACGCCGGTCCTCAGGTCCAAGCTGTCCAAGCTGGTGGATCCGTCAGAACAAGGTGAGGCAGCTTCTGGTTCTGTGCATGTGACCTTTTAGTTTCACAGATGTTGAACGCCTGGACTCTGTGAGCTAAAGGGATAATATGAGGAATGAAGCAGTGCAGTTTGAGTTCACAGGGGCCACGTTGAGGTCATGTCTAGGAACGTGTGTTTTTGGTCCCCAGGGGCCCTGTTTGCCTCTGTCGCCTGTGTGGAGAGCTTATGTTACCTGGTAGGCAGCAGCCTCTTCAACTCCCTCTATCCAGCCTCGCTACATTTCATGAAGGGCTTCCCATTCTTGTTAGCTGCCATCATCCTCTTCATCCCTGCTGGAATAATCGGGTGAGTTTGCTCTTTTCCTACAGAGTTCATATGCTGCCTGGTATAGAAATCCCTCAATCCAACTCATTGGTCCATCCATTTATTGATCATCCAACCTTCATGCATCCCTCCTTCTATTCATACAATCCTCCATTGTTTGTCTTTTTCAGCAATGTTACATGCAACATATTTGTCTGTCTTTTAGAGCTCTGCAGTGTTTGGACCAGCGGAGGGAACACAGGGACTCTACATTATCCTAAAGCTTTTCTTTCTTGCTAATCCTGGAGGGAAACAGCCTAGAGAGAGGGGTTAGATGAAGACAACCCTTCTGTTCATTGATTCTTCCATTACTGACTCTAAACTATCAAACCAAAGAATGAAGAAGTGAAGCTTCTTATTAGAAACTAAAAGGTTCACTGCAAAAATGTCCACAAATGAAGATTTTATACACTGTTTTTAAATGGGGTTTTTTGTACTCTTTGAATTTTTTTATGTTAATGTATTAACTGTTATAACTTGTTTTTTTTTTATTCATTTGAAGAAAGATTTAAATCCCTTAAATCAAGTGTGGTTTATGATCATATCCGGTCTTTGGACACTTAATGTCTGTTAAACCATAACGTAACGCTGGCTTTTGTGAAAGAAACTAAAAATGTAAAGAAATATTTTAGATAAATAATATTTACACTAGTCATAAATCAGGAAAACTATTCTTTAAAAGCAAAGGATTTACTTTACTTCTGAAGTTGTTGCAATTTTTCTATATTTACAGTAAGTGACATTTTTTTCACCACAATGTACATAAATTATTGGATACTGAAAGCACTTTGCCAAAAACTGTGAAGAAGGGAAAACAGCATTGGATCCATATTTTTAAGACAACAAACATTACACTTTAATGTTATTATGGTAGTGGTAAAGTTTACAGGGAGTTTTTTTATTTTTTGATTTTATTAAATAATTTTTAAAATACTTTAAAAAGGCAAAATACAGAGATTATTCAATGTAAAACATGGGTAATTTCTATTAAATATGTGGTTGCTGTTTTTTATTTAGTAAGATGTAAATTTTGTGCTTAAAAAAATGTTCTCTGATGAAAACTGCACAGCTGGAAATGGACATAAAAGTGTGTGAAAATCATTGTACGCTGCCTGAAAACTGAGTTATGGTTGAAAGTCTTATAGTTTTTGATGATTTTGGTTTAAATAAACAGAATAAATTGTTTTTGTCTTAAGCTCTGAGTGAAATATGCTCATTGATGTGGTTGAGGGGACATTTATGGTATAACTGTCATGAAAAAATGACATAACTATGCATGTATGGAAAAGTATTGCTACGTCTGGAATTCAAGGTTGGATAAGTATAGAAGAAGAAAAATTATGAAACAGTTTTTTTTAAACTCAGTAACTTCTTCCATATGTTTTAGTGGCGTGTTAAGATGTAAAACTTTTTGAAGTAAAAACTTTTAAACAAATGTAAAATCATCTAAAGAGCCTTTATAAAAAGCTAATAACAGCATAAAAGCTGAAACAGCAGTCATATCAGAGGCCTGGGTTGGTTTATTATCATATATACATGTTACAGAAGTTGACCACTGCAGTATATATAATGACTTTGGAGTGAAGGGTTGGTGGAGCCTTCAGAAACTACTATTGATGATGTTGCTGGGTGAAAGCTGGTCTATCACTTATTTTCCTGAGATTCATAAAGGCATATACTGAACTTTGTTACACCAATACAGCAGTTAGTGACATTAAAGGCTTAAACATAGTTACATACAGTCTGCAATTCCCATTTTGAGTCACCTCCTCTTTGAAGGATTAAATCCGTTCATGGGGCGTTTGTTTATAAGCGGACTAAACATTATACTTCACATGCTATTGGGCAGAGCAGGGAAAGCTGTCTGACAGCTGTTCACTGGACGAGGACGTCACAGTTTTAGAGGTGTGTTTTGAAATCCGCTCATTTCTTCTTCTGCGCTTTGGATTCGTCTGGAGTGTCAGTTGTGTCATGGCGTCCTTTAAGAAAGCGGATGATCTTCTCGATTGTGGCCTCCTGATATTCGTGGGACCATCTGTAACACAAAGAAACAGAAAAAGTTTCACTCTAGTGTTTTACATGATCTCATATGGATTACGTTGATTGTGGTAATCTAAAATTTAAGTTTAAAACCAATTATAAATGAAGTATGTAAGGCTTTCTCTGGTAAAACTCACTTTATGCCATTAAAGTTGAGAATAGCTCTCATATCCTCTGGTAGTGACGTGGGGTCTGGCCACAGGAAGTTGTCGACAACGGGGACGATGTTCTTTTTACCAGCCAGAGCGGTAACTATTTCCTGCAATAGAAAGCACTTTAAATATAACACATTTTAAAAAGCAAAAATGGAATCACTTGCATGTATAGTAAAGCCTTACAGCAGCATGATTTTAGTAGACATTCGTTCTTTCAACTAAATAATTTGTGTAGAGCAGATAAATATAAAACTAATCTTCGAAAAAATACAGCAAACCAACACATTTCTTTTAAGTACAGTATGTGAGAAATGCATGATCATTCCTGCAAATGATGTGCTCAAGGTGATTTACAGCATGTTACATGTTAGTTAAA
>JAUZNJ010081336.1:0-23951 GCA_034780135.1 Jordanella pulchra | reverse complement strand
TCAGCAGTAAAATGTTGTTTCACTTGATGAATTTCCTTCAGAAAATATTCCACTATATGTACTTAAACTTCATGGGTCTATATCTATAACAACCCAAACAGACAACATTTTAGAATTAGACATCCCCAGTTATTAATTGCAAACACTTACCAGATCTGAACGCCCAGTCTAAAAACTTCACACCCAGGAGTAGAATGCCTTAGAAGTAATGCATCCTGATGACATTTGAACCACATCAATTACCCTACCCCCCATGTTAAGCACGGGGAATGCTTTCTGACGGGGTTTATGGGCCGTCACATACTGTTCCCCCCAGATAGCGTTCCCCCTATCTAACATGAGAAACGCATAGGAAACGGAGCTCGACGTTACACCGGCAGCTTGAGGTCAGGGGTGTACTTACAAGCGGACCTCGGTTGCAGGATGTGATGTCAGAAGAGTGTCGCCTTTATTTACTTCCTTGGCACTTGAGCTCAACATTAGAGTAATTAAACTATAAAACCTATAGTGGCATTCATGAATCAGTGAACTTTCTCACATATTCAGATAATCATTATACATGAAAAGTAATTTAATGAGTCCAAGAAAATCTCAGACTATTATTTATGAGTAGCACATATTCTTCAAAACGAACTTTTCCTCCCACTGCCTGTTTGTCCATTTTTAAACGATTGCCAATATAATATTATGATTGCCATACTCCATACAATACACCTTTATTTATAAAGCACTTTTAAAACAACCAAGGTCACCAAATTGCTGTATATAAAGTTGAGTATATCAATAGTAAAATTAAAAATAGACAAGCAAGGTACAGATAAGTTAAAATAGAGATTAAGAGCTTAAAACGGTTTTATACATTTAAAATTGTTTTTTAAAAGTAATTAAAATAATTAAAAATTGAATTAACTAAAACTAAAGATAAAAAATGAAATAAAAAAAATAGGGTCAAGCTCTCAGTATGTACAAAAAGGCCACAGCAAACAGCTGTGTTTTAAGATACTTAAACTCTTAAAGAGAGGAGGCCTGTAGATGATTCCACAGCTGTGGAGCCACTACAGCTAAGCCACAATCTTCTCTTTGTTTCCGCTTGGATTTAGGTACAATAAGGAGCTGCTGGTTATAAGATATAAGGGAGCAGGTAGGTATATGGGAGTGTAGCAGCTCAGAAAGATAAGGGTGGGATAGACCACCTACGAGATTTAAAAAGCAAATAAGAACAATTAAAAACAAATCCTAAAATGTACAGGCAACCAATGAAGAAATTTTAAGATGGGGGGCAATGTGCTGAAACAGTTTTACTGCAGTTAAAAGTCATGCTGCAGCATTTTGCACAACCTGCAGGTGCCTGATGGATATGTAGCTAACCCTAAAATAAAGTTAGTTACAGTAATCAAGGCTAGAAGTTAGAAGTGAATGGATCTCCACCAGAGGTTTGTTTCAACCATAAGAAATTTTAAGTTGATAAATGGTGCTCTGAAATATCGACCAATTCCTTTACAGGAAGTAATCAGTTTATGTTTACTTGCACATATTAGCGCCCATTTTTGATTATCAATCACAACAGTAATTTATAGTTTAGATGAGAATAAAAGGAAGTTGTTCTGACTTGCATTGGAAGAAAATGGTGCTTGGCAGTTATGCAGTACTTTTACAGTCATGAAAAAGAAAACTTTTTTATTGTCTTCTTATAAAGTCTATCACTTGAAGATAACATTAAAAAATAATAACCAAAGAAAAAAAGATTAATCTAATCATTTTAAGCCGTAACTGTATGTGTTGCTGATAACCACTAATGCACAGTACCATGAATACATCCTCCCCTTTGTAAAAACATGGTGGTAGCATTCTGTGGGCATGAGTTTCTTTATCTGGATATAGTTGATTGGAGAATGGATGGAGCTAAATACAATCCTGGAAGAGAATCCATCAAAGACTACAGAAGAATCCTTCCAGTAGGACAACAATGCAGTTACAATTATAATCTGTCAAATTGTGGAAATTATTAAGGAGTAGGCGTGTGTAGCAAAGCATAGTATGCATTTGAGATCTCATTAACAACAGGTATAAAGAAGCTGCCTTTCGTTTTGGATTATAAACACAAATTAGTGTTTTCTGTTCTAACATGCGTGGGTAGAGTATTTTTAAGTGTTGAGTGGTCTGCTGAGCGCTCTATTGTTTCTCCTTGTTCTGTAAGTGTCTCGGTTAGTGTGAATCTGAATGTTTGCCTCCCTGACTCCCATTATGTTCAGATTACTTGGCCTAATCTCCACTCTTGTGTGTTTCATGATATTTGAGAGTGATAGCCATTGATGAGGCCCGTCCATGGTAAGAGCATTTGTCATCTCTGAGAATTGAAGAGAACATTCTTCAGCAGGCTTGCTTTACCTGCCCAGCAGACTGCCCAAACGCTCTTATTTACATTTAGAGTGAATGCCACACTGTAAGTGAGGATCCATTCTACTTCACAAGGCTTTCCACAGCCTCTCAGCCTCCTACATGGCAGAACACAAAGTGTAAAAAAAAAGAAAAAACAGCAGTTGTGATGCTGAGGCTGAACACACAGCTGTGGAAACAACCCCAACCGAAAGTGTATCTGGAGAAAGAATAGAATACAAAATCTGTGTGTAATAATTACAGGGATTTGCTGACAGAAACGTAACACATTAGACTTTACTATGTAATCTATTCTCATCTATGAACTGAAAGTCTAAATCTTTATGTTTTTGTTGCCTTAGAAATTGCTATTTACAATTACATAGGAGCAGGTCGTGTTTGTATGGATGCAGCAGACAGCTCAGAGCTGACAAACTAATGACTGTAGAGATCGCATTAAACTCAAATGTGAGAGTAGCAAGTAGATGAACAACAGCTGTAACTTTATTACATGTAGAGCTCTGAGCTGTAAATAAAACAAGTTAAATAGCGGTGTATTCAGACCAGGCGCTGTGGATGCGGGGATCTCCACGAGCCCCGCAGGGAGTTCACCATTCCACCTAACAGGTACAGCGTTTACACGATGGACCCTGTCATCAAATTTAAGGAGCTTCAGCTGGGTGAAGCTGGCAGCCCATCCTCGTGAAAAAAAACTCTAAAAATAGCCTGAATGGTTAGTGGTTCATTAGCACAGGTTAGTGCAGCTAAAATGGTCAGTTGTAAAAAAATAACAAAAATAAATGAACTAAAAAAGATCATGTTGATATTTAGCAATTCATCAAATTCCCAGGACCTTCAGTTGGACCTGCTGTTACCCATGGCAACCCCATGACATTTGCTAAAAAGGTCTGACTGTTGGTATTTCATAATAAAAGCACAGGTGAAACTTAACTTCCAGGACTGCAGCTGGATTGTTCTCTATACACAACAACCTAATGGGTTTAGGAGAACCATCAGCTTTTGGAAAAGCCCCAGAAGCACAGACCACATATGTATACAAGAAAATAATTTTCTGGATAATTACCTCGGTTTCTTCTCTCCGGCTCCTTTGGGGAGCTTTGAATCTTGCCTCCTTGGCTACACAAACTAATAAAATACTATTTATAAAATTATCTATGGAAACAAACCTTATCATCCCTTGACAATATAGGTGATGCAGATCTTAGGGAAGCCATTTTATACCATTTAATACCTCTGTATTCTTGAAGACGGAGAAGTCGTGGGGGGAGTGGTTTAGGGTGCCTTATTCTGCAGTCTGACCTTTAGATGTTAAAGAAAATTACACATTGTAGCTTTAAAGGGACTTTTTATATTTTACATAATTAATAGTTTATGTTTATCCTATTAAAGACTCGGGAAATATAATAGGAATGATCAATGATATTAAATCTTAAATTTAACCTTTTTCTTTTTTGCTTCTGAGATTAGTGACCTAACTTTTTATGTTTATTTATTTTTAAATATTTACTCATTCTTAAGCTATAAAAATCAAGGGTAACAGCAAGACTCTTTTGCTCTAACTCCCAGTCCTCCTGTTTTTCTCCTCTCTCCTCATTTTGCAGTTTTCCATTTTATTAAAACGGAGAGATAATTTAATTACACTCTCCTCCAAAAAAAAATTAAAATAGAATAAACTGCACCCTCTGGACAAGGAGTTGTTCTCCCTCTCTGTAACCAGATGTCCTTTCATATGTGCATGTTGTATGCTTGTGTGAATGCTTTGTTCATAACTATTGTGCAAGTAAGTGTGACCTTCCAGTGCCTTTGGTTGCCTCATTATTGCTGCTAGAGTATTTGTAGTTTCTGTGCCATGTTCTGTTTCCGTGGTTTATTAGATGCTGATCTTGAACTTATTGTTGGTTATCGGTTGTTCAGTATTGTTCTCTGTGGTGTGCTGGTTTTGTCTTTTTCTAGTTCTATTCTTCCCATTCTCCTCAATTCTGTCTCATCTGTTTGTGTCCCTTCAGCTATGCCTATGCTCTCCAGTGTTCTTCTCTAATTAAGGATGATGAAGGTTACAGCAGGAAGATTATTTTAGTCTCCATCTTTGTATAGTAAAATTGTAAAGGAACTGTCAGTCACATTTTACTAAATGACTAAACTCAGAAGAGCACAGAACAGGTGAAGCATAAAGAAAGAAATGTGTTGTGGTGCTGTCTGAAAGCTAGACATGTCATTAATAGCTTATGGAGTTCTGCCATATGTTGACAAATAAACAATTCTTTTAACCTAGTCAGCCTCAGCCTTTCTACTGTAAATCCAGCCAATAAAAGCTAACTTTTCACATGTGGAATTTATATCAAGCAAAGTTAATCAGTTTCTTGTTTCAGAACCTAATTCCTTAACTTGTATATTTGATTGGTAGCTGGAGTTTTAGTTAAATCATATGTGTAGTTTCCAATCATAGAATTCCATAAAAGCTTGCTAAATGTGCAAACTATTGATGCAGTGACAATTATTTTCAGTATTTCAGACGAAAGGTTCCAAAGCATTAACTTCACTATCCAAATTGTGAAGGATAAACTGCAAAAGCAATGAGCATGCTACCTTTGGATGTTGAAGAAGTTGTCAAACAAACTGTAGTACCACATATTCAGTACAATTTAAAAGATGAAGGTAGATTAATCACTAATAGTGGAAAGAAAATTTAAGATTACCATACTATATTTTAAGCAAAGGCAAATTTGAAAATATCTGCTGAGATGTGTTAGCATGCTTGCACAATTGTATTAAAAGTAACCTTTTTTGGAGGCTGCAGTAAAAAAAAACTGGTTGTTGGTCAGATGATCATTACTAAGGCTGCCAGTCATAGGGTAGCTTAACACATACTACGTCCCATGTCTGCTCCATCATCCACAGAAAGATTTTGCTGTGCAGTAGTCCACACCCAATGATTATTGAGTCTCTCTGGGCATGGCCTCTTATTTTGAAATGTACCAGATGCGATTTACTCTTCCTGTGCCTGACTTCCTGTCTGGCTCATCTGTTTTTAGGAGTTGGGGTGTCTAGCTCTGGCATCTGTCATATTAACACTCAATCCATATATCTGATGGATGACGGAGGAGTGCCGTCTGTCATACTGCAGCACAACACAGCAACAGAGGAACTACCACACTGACTAGAAAGGCTTCTGTTTACAGCACAATGGAGGATGCAAGGATGAAGGAGTCTGTGAATGATGTCTTATTCACACAGACTCCTTCATCTGTGTGTTTTTTTCCTTCACAATAGAAGCCATTCAAGTCGATGTGGTAAATCCTGCCATGACAGGCAGCCCTCCTAAATCAGATCAAGTTTAGTTCTGATGCAAAACAGACCAAAATGTGGGATTTTCTTGAAAAATGTAATTGAAACACAGATAGAGGTTCTAATATATTTCAAAAGAACCTGGCAGTTTTAATTCGTGTATGGACCCTACATGCATCCAGTGTTAATAGTTGCAAAACTTGCCACACTGACAGAACTTATGCAGAACAACCTTATGGCAAATGAGTAATTAGGTTAGAACACCAGAGACCCATTTCACAAGCAGGTTAAACAAACACAGACTCAAATCCTCAACTCTGAATTGATCTAACCTAACGTTGGAAGCTTAACCAACTCTGAGTAGTTTCACTCGGAGTCGAGCACGTGCATAACAACTATGAACAGCCTTTATCAGTGGAGTCCCGATTCAAAGCGTCACTATGACAACAAGCAAGAAGAAGTGCTTATTTCACACAACTGGTACTAGAGCTTTTAATTCACAATAAAAAACATGGAAATTGTGTTTAAAAGGAAGAGCAAAACACTTGCAGCTGCAAAGGAGCGGTAGATGACATATGAGAAGATTGCTGCTCAAGATAATGCATAAGTATATATGAAGTCAGGCTGTTTTGACATTCATTAAAAGCTCTCTCCTCTCTGTTGTTCCATTTCTAGATCATTAACACAGCATCCTTCCTGGTTAAAATTACATTCCTAGTCAAAACTGTAACAGAATATGTCATAAATCATATTTTTAGCAGAAACTGCATTTCAAATCATCAAAAATAAAAAAATTAAAGAAACACTTTCAATGGGAATATGGAAATATATTTTTTATTAGACATTTAAAATGTTTATTTTAGATATGAAGAAAGATATTTTGTTCGAAATGTTAATTGTGTCTAGAAATGTATTTTAGATATCAGTCAAACTAATAAATGTCACAAAGGCCTGCCACACTCTGTCGTAATCACCATAACATTGTGGTGGGAAACTAGTTTAATGGTTGAACTGTAGTGGATCAATGTATTCTATTTAACTACATCCCACAGGGGAGAACCGCACTTTAGCCCAGTGCCTTTCAACCTTGGGGTCCCGACCCTTGAAATTAAATGGGATCATCTGAAATATCTATAATTACTAAAATTATAAAAAATTGTAACTAATAATATTTTAAAATAACTATTCTTATTAGAAGATGTTAAGGTAAAACAACAGGAATTTCTGTTCCTACATCAGCTCCCCAGAATAAATTTGAACGGCAGTGAGAGAAACAGAAGTTAGAGATTAAATTAAAGACATTTGTTTATGAAATGGATATATCCACGAAACAGCACAGAAACCTACCTCTTTCCCTGAAAATGTTCAAAAGCAGTCTGAGGCATAAGTTACCTTAAGATGAACAGTGTAAACTTCCTAGTCTGTTTCTCACAATGCACACCTTGACCAACCCGGATCCTCACCTCTGACTTCAGAAGACTCCCTTTTTCATCACAAGTATCCTGGAGCCAGAGGGAGTTCTGTTACTCTTTGTGGTCTGCAGCTGCAAACAACCGTAGCTGACTCTGTGCACAATTACTTTCAAGGCCAATGCTATCCCTCACACTGGTAACAAACTTAATGTAGTCTTAAAGTTCATAAGTTCATAGTTCTTTAAACAATGGTACATTTGACAGCTTTATACAATGCATTGCAACACACACAGTCATGATTAAATATTTCTGATTCATACGCTAATACTTTTCCACAAAGATAAAACACATAAAATTGTGTAAAACTGTATTCTAAACTTTTCCTTTATAAATATAGTTTAAGAAAAGAGCATAGCCTAAAATAAAATTAAAACAACTGAGCTGCCGCATCATCTGTGCGTCATTTTTGAAGGCTGTCACAGTTTCTGTTGCTTGAGTTGCTTGCGTTGTTTGATCCACTTACTTAAACGTTCTCTGGGAAAACAGTTTAAAAAACAAAATGGAAAGATTTCTTCACCTTGCTGCTAATGCAAAAACTGCTTAGAGGAATGGAGACACAGACGCAAATTAGACAGAGAAAATCTGACAAAAATGTTATTCCATAAGCATTTACCAGTGTCCTTGAAAATAACGAGGAAAAGCCAAACTGTCTGCTGTGTGGAAATGTACTGTCGGCTGAGAGCATGAAACCTAACAAGCTTAAAAGACACTAAAACATTTTTCTGTTAAAAGTAATATTTTTGTCCAGCCTATGTAAAATTCCAGTTGCTAAGAAATCACATATTTGATTGATCTAATATTATTCTAATAATTAGATTTGATCAGCCAAGTGCTTGAAATTACTCATTATTTATGCTATTTATTTGTGTAATCTATGGGCTTTCTTTCTGCTTTCCAATTATATCCTGATTTTCTGTGCAGTACTTTTAAAATTCAGCCATGTTTGTTAGGTTTTAAATACGCATCTTTGGATTAACAATTTGTAGCCAAATGCTTTATCTGTAATATCTTTTTTTTTTGACTGAGTTATAGGCCTTAAAGTATTAGCAAGTAAACCTTGGCCTCCATGTCTAATCACACGTGAGGATTCAAAGCAAACCAATTTGCAACAAACCTTAATTAAGTCTATACCACTATTATTTGTATTTTAGATGTGTCATTGTTGCCTCTAATGTTTTTTTTTAATAATATACATTCTTATATGTTGTCTTGAAATAAAAAATAAAGCTTTTAAAAATGCTCACATTCAAACAGCTCAGGACCCCCGCTTTGGTAATTCAACCAAACCAAGTGAAGCAGATCCAGTAGAGCAAGCTGTGTATTACAATACATTGCCACAGGAACTTACATGCAAATTGGTGAAATTTCATAATTACATGATTATGTTTGGTCTCGACTTGCTGCCAACTACTTTCTAACTTTGCCAGTTATGCAGCTCATTAGAAACAGATTAGAAAAATGATTAGAGCGTTCAATCTATAAACCAGCGCTGGGCTTAGTTGCCAAAATGTTTTATGGGCTTTATGGTAATTCAACCAACCTTTCCCTATTTAATGGAACTAATTGTCAGCTTGTATGGCAAGCGTAAGGATAAAATAAAAAATTCCCTTTTATCAGTGTGAACAGAGCCTGAGGACAAAAATCTTGAGTTATCAGAGACAGTGTATGACCTTCTTTAAAGTGCACGTTATGTCCAGAGAGTTTTAGGTTTCTGTCATTATAAAAAGCATAACCATGTTGTAGTTCTTTCACTATAACACCCATGTTTCTGCTCAGTTAGTGAGCAGTAAAGGATGCACATCTCTTCTCTCAGGGTTACCTTCCAAAGAGAATGAAAGGACTGCAGAAAATGGCAATGATTTCTTACTTCACTCTACTGACTTTGGCCATCTTGCGTCCCTATTGCTTGGAACCTGCCCATGTAAATTCTCAGCCATCTGGGTCAAGGCAACAAATTAAAATTTGCAGAAAAGTTGAGTTTTGGGGTGTTTTGCTTAATCAAATCACAGCCAAGGTCATTATTCTAGTCTCCCTAAAAAATGCATGAATCAGCTCAAATGTTATGCCCTTTAACAGTCAAACGTAAAGGTGTTGATGATATCATTACACTGGCATCTGTCAGAGGGTATTAAACATTAAGCAAAAAGTAAACATTTTCTCCTTGAGGATAGCCTGCTAGAAAAGGGAAGAAACATGCTGGTGCAGCAGGAGAATGGATCCGAGTGACTTTGATAGGGGTGAGACTGGGACGTCTGAATATTTGGTCACAGCATAGCAGCTGGGATTTCTGCATTTGTCAGGAGAGAGTGCCACCAAGTTTTAAAATTGAGTACAGTTCCAAATATAATTCACGGATGAAGACATATAGGCACCAGAACCAGTTCAGGGTAAATATACACTAATCAACTGGGGACCTGGACAAGATAATGAGATACTGGCCTTTAGCAAAATTTTTGTACTTATTATTTTTATAATTAATGCGATGAGAAAGAGTTTTTCCAGTATATTTAATATCTGCAAAGAATGAATACATGTTATTCTTATCTTAGCTGGGCTAATTATTCTTCATCTTTCAGAATTTTGGTGGATTACTCAATTACTTGCATTTTATAAAATCTGTTGTTTTTCTGTTGTAAAGGTTATTTGTCCAATGATGCGGGGAAGTGCACGTCTAGTCTACTGCTCTGACGCCAGCTGTGAGGTCTGGGCCGCCTGTGAGTGCTGTGGGACTGGTGGGGGCTCGCAGGACACGCTGCTTCTTACAAAGAGCTGGTGATAAGTGACTTCACATCAGTCTCCAAAAGTCTCCAGTAGCCCCTTAGAAAGTCACTAGATTTGTTGCTAGTCTCTTTTTTGCAAAGGCAGTCTGAAAACTCGCTAGATTTAGCGAGAAAGTTGCTAAGTTGGCAACACTGGTGGAGTTACAATAAACATTGACACTCGCAGCAGAAAGAGTGTGGCCACTCAAGTGGCTGGAATTTGGGGAATAGTTGGCTGGAAATGGTTCGCCATTCGGCTGGTTTTTGGCCCGAAGGAGAACTTTTAAACCGCTACAAGCCCAGTGAAGCTTCCCATGGCTTTCCAATCATTCAATGCCATGGCACAACCACCACTGCCTCTTACGTTAAAGCCCAGAATCCTAAAGAGAAATCTCAGCCGTAACTTTGAATGAAAAATCATATAAAAAGAGTCTGAAATAAAAAGTCCTTTATACATATAAAAAAGCTTTAGAAAATAGAAGTGTAACAAAATAAAACACCATTATAAAACAATAAATAAATTATGAATAGATAAGAAACTTAAAAAAAAACATATAAATAAATTGATTTTTGAATAAACCTTGAAATAAATAAATACTACATTTTGTGGTAAATCAATACGAGTGTCAGTAACTAAAATGAGTAAGTAAATTATTTTTTTGTTTTACTTCATAGGAACATTTAGTCATTTAATGTGATATTTGTTTAGATTTTTTTAATAACAACATTTCTTAATTCACTCAATTTTGAATGAAACAGCTCTTCATTTAATGATCTGTTCTGATTATGTTTAAGTATGTGAATAAATATTGTTAAAAAAATACCGACCCTTTATTCCTGCAACATTGCAACAAACAATTTCACTCCAGGATTTAAATGGAAACGATACAAAACAAATTAAATGTTTTAAGAACAGTCAGCAAAGCCTTCCTTAAAGTATGTGTAAGATCATTTTAAAGGACATATGTTTTGAAAACATCTCACATGCTAACACGACTTCTATAGATTACTACACTAATGATTTTACTGTCTAAATGTGCTATCGAAAATAAAGCTAAGCTCATTACAGTTTCTTTGCAGTTACCATTTAAACTACATCTGGCCCAATAGCATGGGTAATAAAGCTCATGAGCTAAAAGTGTCATTTGATATTTGTTACACACACTGAAAAATAGCCGAAAACAAAATAAAATTCAATAAAAACCATTAACTAAAGTTGTTGAAATTACTCTTGGTATACATCAGTAATCTTACAGTTTCATCACTGACGGTGGGGAATAAAATGGCTGTACTAATGGTAATTTGGAAAGGGCTTGAGAAATTTCAAAGATAGAACCGTGTATCCTTTCAGACAATTCCAGAGTGGGTGGATTATAACACTGTGATGTTCCTCCAAGGGCAAAACTGAGACATTCAAAGAGAATCTGGACGTGCCGTAAAAAATGCATTCTGTGATGTAAACAAATGATCAAAAAGCAGCACTGAGAGTTTTCTGAAGAAGGGAGAGAAGCTTTGATGTTGCAGCAGAGGCTACAAGGAGGGGTCTGCGACCTGAACTACAGGTGTTTTCCAGCTGTGGAGGAGCGGTGTGGGTGAGGCAGGAAACTTTGTTTTCATGGAGGGTTAGAGACACAACTTTATCACAAGTTTGCCCCCCCCCACCGACTTCACTCATTATCCTTTCCTGTAAGTCCTTTGTGGTATGTATCTCTCAGCTTTGACCAACTGGCAATCTTTCTTCTTTAAAAAGGTCTAGTCCCCATGTAGACAAGCACGGTGTATTTTCAGAAAGCACTTAGACAAAAGTTGCATCCACACAAGTGTACGCAGCACCAATGAGGAGGCTGTAGTACAGATGTTTGGCCCTTTGGTGGTGCTTTGAGACAGCAGGAGACTCACACCCAAACCAATGACAAAACTACTGGGCATGCGGACAGAGCATGAAGGGTAAACACAGCAACATGGTGGTAAAGAGGTGTATGCAGGTATGATGGGCTACAACTTCATGCTTTAAAGAAAAATAAATAAACAATATGGCTCGCATAGAAGCATGAAACTGGCTTTCTTTCATTTTTCCACCCTGGGACCTGTTGGGAAAAATGATTGTTTGCGCCTCCTAAAACACCTGTACTGTTTTGTTACTCAGCTTAAACAATAAAATATCTTTGCAGTTACAGTTAATCTCATTTCAGTGTGGATAGAACCTAAATAAATACAAACGGAGAATGACTTAGCAGTGTCATGTTTGGGTTCTATAAACTTAGCCCACATGCAGAACACCACAGGAGACAAATATGATTTAAGTGATCAGGTAGCTCGGAACTCAGAGCGCAGAAGTAAAAAGAGATGAGATAGGTTTCGGGCAACAAGTCGGTATTATCCACGGTGTCTCAGGAAAACAGAAGGAACTCTCAGATCGGATCTCCGCCCGAAATAACCTCCGGAAGAGACAACACCTGGAGAGGAAGGACAACAAAGAATTACTCTTAAAGTTTGAGCTCAAGGAAATCTCTGGGCTTACGCTGGAGGGCACTGAATACCATGGAAGGCAAACACTCGCAGTCTGCTTCTGTTACGTTCTCCCTAATCAGACAATGAGGAACAGGTGTGTGTCTGAAAGCCATCTAGTGTCCAAAAAGGGTAAAAGAAAACAAAACAAAAAAAAACAGGAACCTGACAAGCAGTGGGTCTAGATTTTGACTTCGTGGTGCTGAATATGGTTGGATCTAAACCATTCAGAGCTCTGGCTGAACTCTTAATTCAACTGCTTGTGAAAAACTGAATTCAAGACTTATTTGACTTTTTCACAAATTCCAGAAAATACTTCTTGCCAGAAAACAACAGATGCGTTTACCTCGATACAGAAATGTTCAGAATCCAGAGAAGAGTTTGATGTCAATGCATCAACTAGAAAAAGGCTAAAGCAAAACAAATATGTCAATGCCGGTTTTAGCTGGAATATTCTCTATTTCTATTGGAAAAACGAGATAAAGCAAATAATTTTTGCCTTTGTCGATTAGATGATGTTTGCACTTTTCTCCAGACAGAATTTGGGTTTGATTTTTCAGTTAATTCAGTGAAAGTAATTAATAATGTGATACATCTCAGCTGCAATTGCTGCTGTAATCAACCTAAAACTCAGCAAGGGTATCCAACCAACTCAGGTACAACAAGTACCCAATCAACTCAGAGTTCTGCTGAATTGAGGCTACCCAGATTGATAGTAGCTGAATTGAACTACACATATCAATCTGGCTTATGCCAGGTTAATGGCCTAGTAGCTTTAAAGTTTTGCCAGATTTTTTCTAGATAGTCAATTATTCAAAACAGTCAGCTAGGTTTCTGTAAATTAAAAACATGTAACCAATATGTTTATATGATTTCATTCAATGGTTTCTGTAAAGTGCCTTGGGATGACATATGTTGGGAATTTATAAGATCGCTTAAGCAATGATAACTAGATAACCAAATCTGTATTCATATTTTGATTTATTTTTAAACAGTTTTTACATATTTTATATTTCACAGATGTGAATTGCTTTCACTTGTATATGAAATGTTTACTGTAAATCACAGTACTTTTAGTTATACCTTACCTTAAAAGTAAATTAAAAAATGCACTATATGGATAAATTGAATCAAATTATCAGACAATAGGACTGATTAACCCTCCCTGAGTCATTCGGGCTTGGTATATTGCTTTAAAACCTGACTCTGCTTTCTACTTCTCCTCTTCTTTCTCTATGAGCTGTCTGCTGTGTTTTTGATGGTCTTCCTGATGCTGTTTGTTGTTCTCTAACAGACCTCTTGGGGCCTTGGAGAACAGATGGATTTATATTGACGTAAGTTGAATGTACTATATTTTATTTGATGGTATCGAGGTAAACACATTTTTTTAGATTGTTATTTGTAAACCATTGATCATTTACCACAACTGCTACAGTTTTTAGCAGGTTTAAGTTGTGGTATCATACAACATACTAATTGCATCAATTTTGAAGGTTTTAATGTGACAAAATGTGAGAAAATCCCTGGTGCACACAAATAAACCATTAAAGCAATGTGATGGTGGATGAATTTTACAGCAACATATGTTTAGGTATGAGGGAATAGGGGCCATCAAAACACAGGCATATATCTTCCCCAGGGGTTATTAGATTGTAGGGGGTTGGGTGGAAGTAAACCACCTTCCACTTGCCATCAGAGCACCACCTGCAGAAAAAAAGCTCCCAGAACACACACAGTGAACACGTGCACACTCTGCTTCCAACACACACATTGTAGCCTCCTCCAGGCACCTTTCTCCATTCTGTCAAACTGTAGGCTTCCCAAATTTCTTCAGCCTACAGGACAACATAGGAATTTTAACTTCAGGAAACACCAAGAGAGGACATTCACAGCAACGCAGCACACAAAGAAAACACACATCCCAACATCAATACCCTGTGGCTTGTTTCTAAAAGCTCACATCAAACTCTTTTGGGTAACCAGTAAAAACACAAGCCTTTTATGTTACGCTGTCAAATGAAGTACCTAAAGAGAGCTCAGGGATAAACCTTTTATTTGACAAATAAGCAAACAAGATGCGTAGTTTAAGATATAAATCAAAGCACATGAGTTAAAAAAAAGACTCCAACAGTTTTGCTGTTCTTCCCAGTTATCTTTCTGTTGATGTGTTGATGAAGCATAGGGTTATTATATCAACGGAAACCAAACGGGTCAAGTCCTTTAATTGGAAGGGCATTATATTGGAGTGTATGCGCCTCAGGTAGATCTTCAGGTCAAGGACGGTGTGGGCTTGAATCCGACAGCCATGTAGTAAACAGAGCAGTCATTTACCTGCCAATCACCAATTCTCAGCTCCAGGACCCGGACACCGATCTGCAATATCCTCCTCAGCTGGCAAACAAGGTGTGCGTTCGTGTGTGTGTATTTGTGTGCACCAACATTTTTGCATTCAGAGTGCGTTTGACCTCCAGGGTGAGACAATTTGGAGTTCCTTTGAGCAGTATGAGCAGATATGGTGTGGGAGACCTTGCTGGCCCCGTCCTCCTTTATCACACTGCCGGTTAGGCCTAATCAGAACCGACATATTGTCTGTCTGACGGCTCATTCCACAGCCACGTTGGCATCAAAGTTTATGTCATTGCTTGAAATTGCTTTCTGAGCTAAGGGAAGGAAGGACATAATAAGGGTTTCCAGTTAGTGATAGAGCAGCCACAGGACACTCTGTAAGCAAACGCTTAGTGTGGAGCACTAATAGTCATAATCCTAAAAATACACGGACAAATAATACAGCTCGAGCGAAAGTGCAGTCATTAAATTTAGTAATGCTTCTGTGTTAAATTAACTCTCTATTTGCCTCAGCTTGCAGCCGATTTCTCTTGTCTGGCAGTGATTGGTTGATGGGATTCATTCATATCTCCAAATGAGGTCCATGATTTCATCACTTCAGAAAAAGACAGGAGAAAATGACAGAGAACACAGGGAATAAGAAAAGCGACCTAAATGTACTTGCAAAAAAAAGAAAGAAAAGAAAATCAAAAGAAGTGATCCAAGCTGAAGCTTTTAAATCATTAGATGAGCAGCTGGCACCATGTTTGGCATCATTTGCATTTTTATTTTTTATTCAGATATTCCAAAAAACCCTAATAATTCAATTTTTGGAGATGTGGGTCATGTGCAAGGCTCACACATGAAAAAACCTTCACGTATCCAATAAGCTGTGGAAGGCAGACTAACATTGTACAGTACTTAAATTGGCATTTTAGAAGCAGTATTTTCTTTTATTACACAAAGGCTTTCTGTGAAGCTGAGAGTGGCAAAATATTCAAAATTGGTTTTCCTAAAATTACCAAGTCTGGGTTTATGAAAAATGTTTTTGGTTCCCTTCATACAGCAAAAAAATAAAAAAATCAAACTTGGAGATTTTTCCTGGCAATTTTTAAGCTGAAGATAACTGAAAAATGGAAATGGAAATTATTATATGCCAAAAGGAAATGTTCCTTACAATTAGGAAATTGCAACAAAGTTAAGAAGTTTCAAGTACCCTCCATCACCAGAAACAATATGCAGTCATTTCTGTGATTTAGTGGGTCTAAAAATCCAATTGAGATTGTGCATTGGTATAATAGATCTAGACATCATTACCATGGGGAGATATAAAGACGCAGAGTTCCATTCCCCTACAGCTCCGGCACTGCTTTCATCACAATGTGATTGCTCAATTGCATGTTTATCATCCATGACATTGGCGAAATGTTTCTTTCTCAGAGTCACCTCATAAAACCCTCATTTACAAAAGTTTAGCTGAGATTAGTCCATTAGCCAAATTACCTAGCCAAGCAGTTGATTTTCCAAACGCAGCGTCTTCAATCTGCCGCACAGCATGGGAGCTTGCTCTGAGAAGACATAAGAGGAAAGAAAAAGGAAGAGACGGAAGAAGGGGGCCCGGAATACAAGGGAAAACACTTGTCCCGAGGGAGCAATCTCTAATCTCCGCATTGGCGTGTGAGTCACCCAACCTTTACTTTTCCTTGGGTTCAACGTCAAGGAGTAAAACCGTGCATCGCTTATAACGTTGGCGACCTTCATAAAAGCCAGACCAGCTCTGTCCTGAATCCAAGTGCTGCTTACACTTAATTGAAGGATAAGGGAGGGGTTTGCTCCTCCTGTCCTTCACAGTTAGGGTAAATATCAGAATGACACAGGGGGTATGCAGTGGATGGTTATGTCACCTTTCCTTGCAGGAGACTGATCCCAGGGCCTATAGATGAAAGAGAAATGTAATCTTAGAAGGTTTTTTTTAAAGAACTCAGACCAGAAAATGTCTCAGTTTGGTTGCGCTTACGTTACAGTGCTGTCAAAGGGTATCCCCTCTCCTAAAAGTAGTGTTGTGTTTTTTCTTGTTAACTAGTTATATATGTTTTAGAAAATCTATCTATTGTTAAAATCAAGTTAAACTTAATTTAGAATATCGGGGTAAAAATCAAAATCATCAAAATAGGCATAAATCTCAGAATTAATGTAATGCCAGATGTAAACAGATACTAGAACACATACAAAAACTGGATGCTGAGAGAGAGAGAGAGAGAGAGAGAGAGAGAGAGAGAGAGAGAGAGAGAGAGAGAGAGAATATATTACAGGAATAATGTAAGTTTCAAAATCCACTGTGCTTGAAAAAAGATTAAATTAATTTGCATTTCAATAAATGATGTGAAAATATGAAACAAACTCTGTGTTGAATCAAAACAATGTCGAAGCATCAGACTGTTTAGGAAAGGGTTTTCTTCAAATGATATGAGATGGACAAAGGCCATCAATGGATAGTCTCAGATTTTACATAGGTTTATATCTATTTTTGCAATGGCTATGGATAATAATTGTATTAATGAAGATATGTGGAGGCACGTATGAATACATATGTGAATCTTTATATGTAAATGAACAAAGTCATTTCAATTCAGTTCAGTTTATTTTCTACAGCACCAATGCACAACACTTGTCATTTCAAGGCACTTTACAAAGACAATTCAGTCAAATCAATCAATGGCTACTTACTGGACTTTTGAAGGAGTATGGATTCTTGCATTAAGTAGGTTCAGGAAGATTGTTGATGTTATGGTCTATAGTGAGGTGAAGGGGTATGATTAATAAGGCTTCACTTCTTCAAAATCCTTTTCAGACATACACAATGAATTATACATGTAACATAGTTATATGTCATTATTTATACATACTGTTTCCATGTGTTAAATGTGTGAAAGAAAGCCGTTCATTAATTCATAAATCTTTGTAAGAAGTTAAAAAAGAAATGGCAAAAGCACAAGGAAAAGAACACATTTAGTCAAAAATGCTGGTTCTAAAGTGGTTTTGTTAGTTTTTTTTTTTGAGGCAGTATTACCATTATATACAACCAGCCATAAAATATGGAACCTTCTTTTGAAGACTGTTAAGCTCAAAGACACTCAGTTTATGCTGAAGGACAACAATCTAAATAGACTATAGACTGCCTTTTTCAAAAATTCTGAAACGAAAGTCAAAGTGGTCTAGTTAAAGTTTAGACCTAATCCGACTGACATAACATAACCTGACATTCTAGTGTCGGTCATCAGTTTTACACAACATGGGGTGATATTAAATTCCTTTCAAGTTACATAAAAGATTCATTAGCTGGATTTCCACCCAATTGTCTTAAATTTTGATTTTTTAAATGTAAAAAAAAAAAAAAAGTCAATTAGACGTGTTTCTATCCATTTGGTTTAACGAGACGATGCAAAGTGTAATGTTGCATTATGTTTATGTTTTTTATGTAATAAACTTGAAATAGAGGTAGAAAGTAGTATGGACTACAGAGTTGTACTTATTTATTATGTCAGCCAGTGATAATGATGGCACACGGTATCAGAAGACGGCGATTCAGACATGCAGTTCTAATTGATCGCCAGCAGCGGAAACAGCTGATCAGTCATGGAGGTAAATATTATGTACTGTATATAAACATCAGAACTTATTAAACAAATGCGTTTTCATCTCTGCATCTACTTTTTTCTCCAATTGGTCAACTATCTCAAGCCAGCAAACAAAACTTTTTTTGTGAAATTTACCATTTAGCATTTTTCTGTTGCCAACATTCTCTTCTAATGTGATACTCAAAATGTCCATAAGAAAAGTTCATGGAAACTCCTCTATTTTCAGTACAAATGAATGAAGGCAGTTGCTTTTGCCAAAAGTAGCAAAACCTGTTACAAGGTTAAGAGAGCAATTGTATTTTTACATAGAACCAGGCTGGTTTGAGTCGATGCACTTCATTGAATCATTTTTTTTTTAAATGCACTCAGTCCCTTTGTTTTAAATGAAATATTGTGTGATTATCTAAAACATTAAGCTTTAATAAAAACACCCAAAACCAACAGAATCTGTTAGGAACCAAACACTGAATAGCGGCTAAAATAGTTTAAAAGCTTTGAATAGAAGACGTCTTGATTTGGTTGCCCTTATATTTAGTTGGTAAGTGAGTCGAGTTTTTCCAAAGGCACCGTTACCTTTCAAACTCACTACTCTATGCCCTTCTCTTACTTTTTCCTTATCACTTGGTGGCTGTGGGAGAGATTAAAACACATTAAGTCAGAAAGACAATTACTCAATTTTCTTCCAACGGCTCTTTGTTGCTCTGTTCCCTTTTCGTGCTCTGAATTTTGGGACAGCTGTGGTGTCTAAACTAAGGTTTGACCCCCTTATTTAAAGAGGTTAATGTGGTGGACTGTTATGGACAGAGAAATGGGGTGAAGCCTGTATCAGTTCCATACAGTTGGCTCCAGGGAGAATTTGAATCCTTTTCATCTGTCACTCTCAAGGTGTCGTTCTCCACCCCAGGTTGTTATCGGCACGCCGGCTCTGACAGCTTCAAGCCGCTTTCTTGAGAAAAAATAAATAAATAAATAAAAGAAAGAAACAGCTGCAAAGCCTAACGATGAATGCAGGTGGAGGGAGACAAAAATGACATATCATTTCGGCAAAGACGTGGATTGATGCTGCTCTTTTGACATTTTCTAATAAACAGAGAAAGCCGGAGCATTATGTTTATTTTGTGTTATTCACAGGGAAGTCTTGGATTAATTTGTAAATCCTGTTGATCCCACTGTAATACCTGTAATGGGATGCTGGCCTGACTTAAAGCACAATGTAAACCATTTATGTTGTAACCCAGACTTCCTGATGACCTGATAACCATCTCTATATTTCCACTCTAATCTATTTAAAATTGTATTGTTTACAATTTTCTCCTAGCTTATGCAGCAAATTGAGTTTTTAATTAATTTAAAGGCTTAAGCCATGTTAGCTCAGATCACTTTATTTTACTCTTCAAACTAAAGTAGCTGTTGTATCTCTGGTTTCTTATAGCTAGCTTTACGCTTGCATGGTGCCTTGTAGAAGTATTCAAATACATTGAACTTTATCATTTTATCTTGTTTTACGGGAAGAAACGTCACTGTCTTTAGGGAGCTAAAGGAAAATAATACATGGCAAGTATTGTAATACTTGAGTAAACTGTGAGTAGGCCATCTTAACTCATAGATATTTTTGAGTGTTGGCTAGCTGCTAAGAACAGATTAATATGTGGATGCACCATAATTTTCCCCAAAATAAAAACAAATCTGATCCAGAGTTAGTTCACAGCTTCAGTTACTACAGTTAGAAACCACTAATTATGGCTGAAACCTTGGTGTTATGATGGACTCAGACCCGAACCTTCAGAGGCACGTAAAGGCAGTGACCAACTCAGTCTTTTATTGCCTGAATAATATTTCCATTATTTAAGGACTCATTTAAAGGACTCATTTCCAAGCAGGATCTAGAAAAAAACATCCATGCATTTATCTTTGGTAAAATTGATTTCTGTAGGTGGCTTCATAGGTTTGCCTAAAAACATCTGCTGCAGCTGATCCAAAACGCTGCTGCCTGTGTTCTCACTAGAGCACATCAGCCCGGTTCTGAAGTCCTTCCATTGGCTCCCTGTAGCCAAGAGAATAGACTGTAAAATCCTTCCTTTAAAATCTGACTGAATGGATCAGCACCTCAATACATAACAGATCTGTTGTCAGTATATCAACCTCCCAGAGCACTCAGGTCTTCTAGTTAAAGCCTACTTTGTCCACCCAGGACCTACAAGAGTCCCAGAAAACTGTAAAGGTTTGTTCATTTGTTCAGAGCTGCCTTTGACTGTTGAAGTTAACTGAGGTATAATTAGTTTAAGGTTGTGGTCGAACTATTTTGTGTTACTCATGTTTTTATCTTTACTTGCTTTTATTCTGCTTTTACTTTCCTTCTAGTTTGATTAATTTATGTAAATCACTTTGAATTGTCTTTTTACTAAATTGTACTATACAAATAAATTTTGAATTGCATGTTTTTACTGGAGTATTCCTTCTTTGTATATTTTTTTATCTTGGTTTTATTGTGTGTTTCTATTTTGAAGTAATTTTCTTTTGCATGGTATAGTTCCAGTTTTAATCACCCTAAGTCTTCTCACCTTTGTGGACTTTTGTCATCTGGCTGTTGCTGGCTTGATAGGACAGTATTAAAATGGCAGCAGAGCAATAAAACTGCAGCTTTTCTTTAATGTCAGGAAAGCAGAGCGGCAGTCACAGAAGGTTCTCAATCAAAATATGAAGCAGTCTCACATCATAAAACAACCTAAATGCTTTTAAAATAACACAGAACATGTAAGAGTTTAATACATAAAATGTCACAGAAACTATTTTTAAAGTAAAAAATGCAACCACAATAACAACTGAAATGGTTTATAACTGGATGAGGCATTGGAAGGTGATTCTCAGAAAGCCCTTTGTGAAGTTTAATGAATTTATTTTTCAACTTAAAAACAAGAAAGGGAAATATAAAGCAACACTGTAAACGTAAGTTTTACAAGAAAGGCACAGCTGGAAAAGCCACTCCTGTCCTGCATTGTAACTGATAAATACCCTTGTTGTCCAACATTTGATTAATCTGGTCACTCTATAATGACCGACGTTTTCTTTGTTTAGTTTGCAATTATGCAATACTCTTTCTAAAATAACAGATCAAAAATGGCACCATGCTCTGGCCCTCTGCTATGTTCCTTGGTTCTCATGACGTTGTTTGTTCACTCAAGTTCTCCAGCAAACTGCCTACTTCACAGAACAGATAGATTTTTACTGAGAATAAATTACCCACAGATGAGTGGCATTCAGTAATTAGCTGACCCCTTAAGGCAATTAGTTGAACTGTATGTTCTGTTGAGATATCAGATTAAATATGCCTGAATACATGCCCACACCACAACTGAGATTTCTATTTATAAAGAAATGTGAAAACCACGGGGCATTTTCATTTCACTTTACAGTTCGATCTTATTACATGTTTGTGTATCACATAGAATTACAGTGAAATGCACAGATCATGTAGATGTTAAAATCTTTATTAAAAATGATACTTCTCCGAAGCAAAACTCTGTAAAATCGTCTTTTGTAAAATGCAAACTTGTTCAGTTAAAGCAGAAAGAAAAACTAGTATCAGAATAGATTATTGTTTTTTTTTTCTTCCCCCCAGTAATCACAACATTCACAAGCAAAAGAAACTTTTAGTCATACCAAATGTAGAGCAAATAAGGCTTGCAATATACCGAAGCTGAATGTTCCTATTTACAGTTTATGTGTTTACATTTGGCAATTTGTAGGTATTTAAAAGTTAAAATCTCTAACAATGTTTGAGAAGGTCAAATAACTTCTAACAAAATTCTGAAAAAATCAACTCAACTGAGCAAATCAGCAAAAGCAGGACAAACATTTTCTGTAGGCGCATTAATATTTAGGAGATCTTTTTATTGCAAGCCCTACAAAATATTACCAACGTTAATACAGATGCAAGATATATTCTACATACAGGTTAATGAGGTATAAATTAAAAGCTAACTTAGAAACGGTTTTAATGCACTTGAAAGGCTTTCATATTTTTACAGATTCAGGAAATGGCATTAAGAATGTTAAAGTTTATGCACAAAGTTTAAGTCATCTGTTTTAGGCATAATCAAATTATACTCTGCAGGATCATTAACTTAAGGAAATATTGTCAGTTAATTCCAGTTTGGCACAATATTCAGCACATATGACAAGAGAGCTATTCAATGTAAGAAACCAAGCAGAATGAGTAATAAGAGAAAATAAAAAGACAATTAGATGAGATTTACTCATCATGTGATCAATTTGGCCAAAACTTTGTGAGTTATTAGTTCATCATGTCTATTATCGTAGTTTGATCTGTTGGAGTTCATGTGATTCGACATTGCTCAAGTAATGCTTTTGTTTGGAAACCATGGTGTTTCTTATCCTCCTCCTAACAATAGTTTCCCTGTGAGGTATTTTTGACATGCATGGAGGCACGCACCAAGGGTGATTCAATTGCATCCCCTCCCCTGTTGTGGCATTCGGTTTCATCACTTCAAATTTTTGTAAATCAGCTGAAACCAATTTATACAAACTCACACATGCATAAATAATTTCTCTAAGAGCAGAGAGCAACAATACAGAGAGACAACAAGCAGAAAAGGTAAGAAAAACACACATGTAAGTTATAAAGTTAAGACACACTTTATTTAGAGAATCAAATTCTTCAGTTTTCAGACCCCCTCATGGTTTAACTCCAAGAAACATAATTAAGTTGATAAAGAATTGTGTTTTTGACCAGGAACCATACGTTTAGGTGTGTGTGAAGCTTTTCTTTTTTTTCCATCTCGTTTTTCACTGGTTATGTGGTGTACTGCCCCCTGCCATATGTTTATGGTGAATGCTTTACCAGGGTTAGGATTAAGTATAAACCTCTGCATTGCTTATTCAGGCACGCTCACCATCTGTAGAGCACCCTGAATCTTGACTATAACTCAGCCTTTAGGCCAGTTGTCAGACATTTTCTTTGGTTGAGGAAAATTAGGAACTGCAACATTTGTAGCCCATGAATAAGATTCGTCTGTCCTCAGTGGTTCTTGATGTGCTGACTTCAGCCTCAGCCCACTCTTTTTTGAAACGCCTCCACAGGCTTGAAGGGAATTTGCTTGACAGTCATCTCGGGGCTGCATTTGTCACTGTTGCTGAACCCTTTCTCTAGCTTAGCTTTTCTACTACTTGATCTGTGAACACCCAGCTGCTTTAGCAATGACTTCTGGTACTGATTTATAATTGAACATTTATCAAACCAGCAGTAGTCCTTATGATTGTGAAGGCCAACATACGGAAATAACAGGACATCCCGAGAACAAGACACCATGATAAGCACTGCCCTGCAATGCTTCTCTTTTCCAGTTTAACTTCAATTGGGTATTCATATATAGTTGATTAATGGATCAGATCAGACCAGGCTTGGATGGGCTCACTCAAAGTATAAGATGAAGAGTTTAATTATGTGTATAATGATCACACATCAATGCCTTCATGGAACTGCCCCTGCCTACCTGAGCGAACTATTAACCCCACACACCGCCACAAGAAACCTTCGCTCCACTACC
>JAUZNJ010081325.1:0-23955 GCA_034780135.1 Jordanella pulchra | reverse complement strand
TTATGAATGTTTTTTGTGACAAACAAGTATGTGTTCCGATCACTCTATCACAGAAAAATAAGACTTGTAGAACTTATCGGAAACTCAAGACAGCCATGACATTATGTTTTTTACAAGTGTATGTAAACTTTTGACCACAACAGTAAATACCTCTGATTGTCAAGTGTACTGAAATGGAAATGAATAAGCAAATATTTGTAAACTCACCCATTTTGTACATGAGGAGATAAGCTGTCGTCGACCTGTTCCAACAGATTAGCATCTTTAGTTTCGCATTGAAAATATCAGAACAAAAGACATCCAAAAATATTCCATATTTCTGTGTTAAAGTTTACCTTATAGGATTACTTCCTGCTTCCAAATACAGTTTGTTGACCTGAAGGGTTGAGAATAAGAAGTTTATAACCTTCACTCTTCATGGTGTTAAACGTTCAGCTATGCATGAACCGTTAAATGCTGGTCTTACACATTTGACCCTGTTGTCGTTGAAGCAGTACCAGTACCCAGTTTCAAAGGACTTGATGTCTGCGGTGTAATGGCCTCCCATCAGATCACCAAAGTGATGAACCACGGCGTAGAGGTCGTACCTGCAGCTCTGAAGGGTAAGAAGGTTGAAGAAAGACTCGGAAAGTGCTTCAATATGTTGAAGCTGCTAAATAAATACCTGGATCCTAAAAGTCTGGACCACTTCAGCTGAGCTCTTTAGCTTGACGTAGCAGTTCTGCTGATAATCGAAGGAGAACCTCTTCAGCAGCAGCGTCAGAACATCTGGGCAGTGCGTCATCTCATATTCCTGGGTTGTATGATCATAAAAAGCTTTATGTAAACGAGACGGCCGCCAGTCGCAAATAGATCAATGAATAAAAGCTGACTTACAATGTCGGTGTCCTGCTTTTTATGGCAGCTGTTGCAGAACATCTGGTTGTCCTCGCTGACTTTCTGGGCCTTAAAGAAACTCTTTAATCCTTTTAACTGCGAATAGATCGCACTGGTTAATCCTGAAAATGATTTCGCTTCTAATGAGTGAAAAACACAAGCTGTAAAATCGTATTCTGGTTAAAGAAAACGTACCACGCTGTAGCTTCTAGACCTGGAATCTCCCATTGATAGAGGTAGAACCAAGAAGAAGTTTTTTGAACTGCTTGTTGTCCTGCAGTTGAGGCATTTGGTTTTATGGTTCAGTTCGCCTTTGAATATCTAGACAGAGGAAGAAAGTTTTTTTTCCTTTTCTGGTAGACTTTTGGTCATTAAAAAGTAGTCGTATTTAATAGATTCCACTTCAAAATGCTTTCAGATTAAATTGCAAAGGAGCGTATATATTTTCTAATTTGAGAGTTCACATTAAAAAAAGGCTCTAATGCTTCTTTGTCCAACTTTGAGAGATTTTCTGTATTAAATGATGCAAACAACATCCAGGAAACATTCAAGTCAAGACATTGCTGTGAGGAGATGTCATCTCTTTCATATTAACTTATGATTTCTTACACTGCAGTTTAATTAAATATTACAGATTAAGCTAAAAGTATATATTCTTATAATTTGCAGCTGCACATGTTGGGTTTTCCTTTCATTAAATGACTGTTAAACTGTTTTTCTCCACGTGTTCAGTTTTTCTCTCTAGACACCCCTATAAAAAAAAGCCTTTTTTTTGTGCTGTAATATAATTAAAATGAATTTGATACTATGAAACCCTTTAACACGTAATATGTGACATAAATCCTGTAAAATCTATATAAAAAAACAAACATTTCTTTTAAAGAAAAAACAAAAAAGAAGGTGGGAATGTTTTTTCTCTTGTATACACATGCACACCCAGAAACGAATGCTTTAATGAAGCATTCAGACTCCTTTGTAGCGTCTTATTAACATCCCATATCTTCACCTTTTATTAAAATATTCAAAAGAAACAAAAAAAAATATTCATTTTGAGGATAGCTTATGTTTGTTTGGTTTTTTTTTGCCATCCTCAGAGATTTTTTCTGACACTGTTTAGGTCAGTAAAAAGAATAAATAAACTCCTTCATGAGGTCTTTGTTCCTCAAATGTTAACAGATGATGATCCGAACTTTTTATTCTAATAATTCAATCCCTGCTGATCTCATGCTCTCCAGCTGAAACATGAAAGTAAAAACACCTCAGCTGTTTATAAGGTCACTCGTTCTACAGACAAAAGTAAACCCCAGATCATAATGCTGCCACCACTGTGTCTCACTGTAGTTATCTTGTTCTTATAGAAATGTGCAGGATGGTTTTGTTTTATTTCCTCCGACTGTAACATAAAGCCCCAAATGGATTGAAGGGGATTTTATCATGTTTTTTTTTTAATCACAAAAAGTTATTCTATCAGCTTTGCTGTTTAGTCCACTTACACAGCAAATACCGTACAGGATATCGATCTGACATATAGAACCTGAACAGTAGTGAACAGAAATTTCTGCAGCAGTTTCAGCGTCGATGTCTGACCTGATAACTTTGATCTTTTCCTGTCTGCACACTATGGCTTTAGCTTACAGGAACAAATATAACTAAGATCATTGAATTTGAATTAAAGTTAACCAGCTAATTTAAAATAATTTGGATGGTGAAATAAAATTCAACTATTCATTTATGTGAGCGCACATTTCTGAAACAGAGTAGCTGCAGATTTTTATTTTATCTCACATTCAGTCAATTCAAATCAGAATGTCTCAGTAATAATGTGACAAATTGATCTTGATTTCCATTAGATTAGTTTCTTTGTAGAAATGCTGTTTTACCACCAATGTGTCGGCTTGTTGCACAATGTGCATCAATAACCAATAAACATACAGTTAATGTGAACACAGTATTCCTACCTTAGAGGCTTCCAGGCTGCTCAGACACAGGATCTTCTCCAAGTATTCAGCAGCATCACGTTGCTCATAAACTAAAAGCACAAATAAGCAAAATATAAAAAAAAAAAAAAAGGTTTATCGTCTCTTAGACTGTTTCTTAATGTGATTGTTTCTGTATGAAGCTCACCATCTTTGATGTCCAGTTTTCTTATTATGTTGTCTGTTCTGGCCATGTTTTGTTCTAACATATAGAAAAGCTCCCACAGGTGGTGATCAAAGCTTGTTGGGTCTTTCTTGCCATTTCTACAGCAAATATTAGGACAGAAGCAAAAACAGAATAGTTATCATTAAACTACTCCTGTCAGCTGATACAATCTTTCATTTTGCTGCATTTAATCTTCTCTTTTCATTGATGAATTGATTTTTTTACCCTTTTGTTTATAACTTTGTTAGAGGACCACAACATTTTAATCAAATATACAATCAATATATAGTGGATTTTATGCCAAAATAGTAATCATTTGGGGTAAATGTACTTTTCTTCTGTACAATGATACTCAAAACTCAAGATTAATTCAATTTCAATAAAAACTTCCACACCTTTTCACAGCTTCTCGAAAGTCCTCAGTCATGAAAAGCACTTGCAGCACGCTGTTCAAATAGCAGGTCAGACCAGGACTTCTCAGGCCATGGTAATCTAATGAAAAAAATAACGCAAAAATCAGACTATTTTACACACAAGCTGGACGGTACTAATGTGCTGCACCTCACCTACCTGAGATCATCAGCTTCTCCAGCTTTTTTACGAGCTTTCTTACAGTGTTGTGAGTCGTATTTCTGCATTTCAAGTCGAGGTTTTGACATCTTTGCATTTGAATTTCTTTTTGTTTTAAATGTGGGAATTCATTCTGTTCAGCAAAAAAAAAAAAAAAAAAAAAGCAAAATTATTGATTTCATTTCATAGAAAACCATTTTACAGGTCAAGAAAAACAAAATAAAAAGGAGCTCTGTGTGGCAGCTCCATAATGACTCCGAGGTCCCGAATCTATTCTATTAATTATACTCGAATATATTCAAAAAAGAGAAGAAATATTTCTTTAAATATTCTGGCTTTAAGCAAAAAACAGATTCAGTGATCCTAAATGATCTAAAACAAGAAAGGTTCAGTCTGATTAAACTGGATTCTTCATTACTTCCTGATTAGTTACTCTGTTTCCAGGGTAACCAAGCATTAGTCCCTTAATAAGGTTTTCTATCCATCAACTACCCATAAGTTCTTTCAACCTTCTCTAGTAATTATTCAAAGTTTGTGCACCTCATTGTAAAGTGTTAGAGGTCATCAATGGTTGTTTATGGGGATATTTGGAAACACTAATAGTGGACTTTGAGAAGCTACTACAGAGAAATTATTAAAAAACACACAGTAATCTGCTAAAGAATGTATTTTAAAAATATTCAGTCCTTTGTTTTATAAAGGAATCAGCTCCCAAAACTATCCCTGATTTGTAAACATCGGCCTTTGAAGAGACGATCAGTTAAACACTAACAACCATAAACAACATCCCGCCAAAAATGATAACATGCGTCGCGATGGTGACATAAAATTAGTTTTATACCGTCATATATTATAAGCACGGTGAAAAGATCTAACTAAACTTAACTGAAATCGGATATTTGGGATGTTAGCACAGATTGAAGCTCAGTTGAACTAGCAGGAAGTTTTTAGGGGGTTTTAAGGAAACGACCGAAACTTGTTCTCCATTATCCCTCCTGGACACGGTTTAATTTATACAATATAGATAGCAGATAAATTATTAAAAAAAAAGTTTATCATCAAATCACCACATCAACATAAATCCTTAGTGCTCAGATAGCGGCTGTGATAACCGTCGATAAGTGATGGGAGGGTTACAAATGAGAGGAAACTCACCGAGCAGAGAGTCTAAGCGGTCATTATATCACTGATTATCTTTCACTTTCGGTACCAGTCCGGACGGTAAGGAAGAGGTGAAGCAGACTGACAAAACAGAACCAGCTGCTCAAATATTAATGGGGGAAAGCATTTAAATCTGGATGAAATATCTCTCTAAGCTTTTTTTGTTGTTGTTGTTTTAAGAGCTGATATTCTACTTCCGGGTTTTAAGAAAGGGGAAGTTGTTTGGACTACAAACAGGACTACAAGGTAAGAAAAGTACAATTTTCTGTTCATTAGAGGGGAGGTGGACAACCCAAAGATTATACTGTAGAAATATCTGCCATCCAAGAAATGAATCAAGCAAAATTAAAAGGAGGTATTTGGTAAAATAGCTACCAGACTGATTTTAACACCCAGAAATGATGTAAAGTTACACAAAATGTCACGTTATGAGCCAGTTCTACTATTTAAAATGATAAAAATAAATATCAATAACAAAATAGCATGAAAAGGAAGCATTCCCCTAAACCCAGCAGCATTTCATTTTTACATAAACTATGTTTAAAAAGGATAAAATACTTCCAGTAGAATGTACAATAGAAGTTTTCTTTTGTATCCAAATGACCCGGGAGACTTAATAGAAAGAAAATTGAATTAAAAATGTTGCTTGTGCACAAAAAGACAATATTAATATTAAGTTGCTCATCACCTCTGAACTAAATTAATATTTGATGTTTATCTGCAGGCTTATTTATCCATTTTTATAGTTGTTTTTTTTTTTAGATATTCTTATATTTTAACCAAACTAAAACAAGCCAAACCTTTTATCTACCTAATAAACTGTTCCCGTATAACAGGCTGAACTTCCCTGAGTGATGCAGTTTTATAGTTTTTTATCATCAGTTTACGTTTACTTACGGTCAGTCAGGTTTTGTAAATCAATAAACTTTAAAAACAGTAGCATAAAACTGTTCAATTTCTTCCAGCCTTTAATGTTCCTTTGAATCAAACTCTCCCAAATTAAATGTACTCAGGTTAAATAGAAATTTAGCATATTTAAACATTATTTATAATTAATGCAAAATTACTGTATGATTATAAAATCATTGTACGTATAATTTAGTGCTTTGTTTTTCTCATATACATGTTGTTGCATATGAAAACCCACCCAAAGACAAAAATACTAATTAAATAAACTTTTGAACATATGAAGTGTTTTTAATTGATTTTTCTCATTTTTAAGGTCATGTAATGTGGGGCCTTTTCTCTCTTGTCTACCCCACACTACATCAGTCATAATACTATGATTACTGGCAGATAACTATTATATAACTAGAATTATATGAATATAAGTTTCTTAAAACCATTGGTAACATATATCATTTTCCAAATAAACTAAATCAGCTAAATTATGAACAAATCTTTTTGCTATAAAATGTCTATTTATGACTGTCAAGAGATAATGTCTCACAAACAGGATTTTTTTGTTCGTTTTTTTTTTTCTTTTTTTTCAGAACCACCATGAACATTCAGGGACAGGACTCACTAGCGAAGCAATATGACCCACTAGACCGAACGCTGAAGTTTGTTAACAGGGAAGATGAAGTGGTTCCAGGGTGTAAGATTTTGTTTCTTCCTTTTTCTGTGACTTCAACGTAAGGCAACATGACATGGAGGCAAACAGGCAAATTAATCAGCTGCTAAGGCCTCCAAAACCAACAGAAGCTAATCCTAGAATAATCACACAGTGCTTGATTTTATTTGAATTACCTGTGCTGTAAATATACTTCAAACAGTTAAAAACTGAGCTATTATAAATAACATTTACTCTTCAAAAAGAGACCAGTGAACCATGAAAGTAACCAATATAGCCAATAAAACATGTGACCATATCTTTGTGTGGATTTTAGTGAAGCTAATGATTTCAGACTTTATTGAATTTGTCTAGATGTTTTTTTTATGGTTTGTCTATCTTGAGCAACATTAGTAAAAAGTAAGGTTATTAAGGTTATATGAAGTGTATAACGCAGTAATATTTTAACCTGGGTGAGGTAAAGGGGTATTAGCCAAGCTGTGGTCCTGCTGTGGCCTCATTTATCGTCTGATTACATTTGGATGAATATCTGATGCATATTTTGTCTCCTCAGCCTCCGATTCTTCTTCTCTCCGAGCTGAAATGTCCTGCGGTCATGCTGTCACTCCCGATTCCTTAACACATTGGTGTCTCAGCCTACTGGAGCAGGTAGGTTCAAGACGGTTCATGCATACTTTAAAAAGGAAATATTCTCTTTCGCTAAAGATAACTGGTTCTCTTAAAAAGGTTGAATAAACTCAAAGCATGGATTAGTTTCTTTTTTTTGTTAGTTTGTCACAAAAAAACTATCCATTCAATATATTTATAATCTGGTTCAAGTTAAATAGATTCCCAACCCATATATTTCATTTAAATCTAAAAAAAAAAGATTATTTTTTTATTTTTTAGGGGCTAGAAACACGTTATAAATGAATCGATCATAGTTAGGGTTAAGTTAATTTAGGATTAAGAAGCAAAAAGATAACTAAATGTGTCTCTGGTCTGTTTTATGTTTAAGGGGCTTAATAAATTCAGATGTCCTGCAGTGGTTGAGGGCACCAAACAGTGCAATAAACTGTGGTCATACCAGGAAGTACGGCGACTGGCCGATCTCAGTGGGGATGAAATGCTGTATTTTGAGCAGAAGTTGGCCAACCTGTCTGTTTCAGAGTACTGCGAGGTTCAGTCGGTGAGTCCAGTAATCTGCAACTCTTTATAAAACAATTTTCCTTTTCTAAATAAGACAACTATATTTTCTGTTGTTCTTTATATCAGTGTCCAAAGTGTAAAACCAGTGTGGAGAGAGAGGATCCGTCCAACCTGTGCGTCCAGTGTGTGGTTTGTACATCCGACCAGAAGAAGATCTACCAGTTCTGCTGGCAATGCCTAAGAGACTGGAAAGGCCCAGGGCCTCGATCGGATCGCTGCGACAACGTTGACTGCATCAACAGGGACCTCCAGCTCCTGAAAACCTGCAAATCCATCAGCCTGCCTGAAGTGGTGGGAGTGACCAGCTGCCCCTCAGTGCGAGCCTGTCCTGTGTGCGGCATGAAGGTGGAACACAACCAGATGTACTGCAAAAACGTAACCTGTCCTCACTGCAAGACAACGTTCTGTTTTGTTTGCCTGAAGCTAAAGAGTGAGTGCATCAAGAGCAGTTCACCGTACAAGATGTGTCGCAGCGGTGTGGCTCCGAGGCAGACCTACATCCCTGTGTGGAGGACAGATGGCAGGAAAAAATAAACAACAATTATAAAGGAGAAATATAAAAAAATCTGAAAAGTTATATCCAATGCTACATAGAATGTTATGCAAACAAAATATGATATTTTTTTGTCAATTTCAGCTTTAACACTTTAGTTATTCTGCATTTATCCAAGTCATACATTAAATTACATAAAACTCTAAATTTATTATTGAGCTGCTTAAAAATGTTGAACAATACGTGATATTTCTTACCTAAAAGGCTTTTAAATCTCATGTATTAAAGCTTCTTTGGCTACAGTTATATTGAGAGGTTTGCTCATATTTCTAATGTTTAAAAGCTCAACTTTCATAAGATATAAGAAATGATCTAAAGCAATATGTATTTTAATTTAGTTTCTGATGAGATTTTTTTGTATTATTGCTTCCATCATACAGCATTTTATGAATGAAATGTTTAAAGCCATTGTCAGTTATTTATTGTAAATATGTTTTCAGTCTTTTCGTTTTTTCTAGATGTCATCGTATTATTTTTTTTATTTTCTTACAGCTTGTTTTGTGCAAAATTCTTTAGAGAGACTGAAGATAGGACCTTTGGCACTTGGTTTAAATCTAAAACCGCTATAAGTTATACAATCTGTCCTAAAATCATAGTAGTGCACCAAAGGGACTAGACCTGTTTTTTTGTAATGAACAAATTGCAAAAAAAAAAAATAAAAGGCTGATGTGATCCCCTCCTCATCCAGACATGTTCCTAAACATGAATTCCCTTTGTTGCCTTCAGGATGTTTTTTTTCTCATGCCTCACTGTAAAACAAACCGCTATATAAAACCTATTTATTACAGCAGCATTTTGACTTCTAAGCTCTCTGTAGTTTTTAAAACGGTGCTATCTTTTACTATTTCTGTGTTTTTTATTATTATTATTGTTGGTTACCAAGGTCCCCATCTTATTTTTCTACACTATATTATATGTTTTTATATATTTTTGTTAGTCTTCTGAGCTGCTCAAACAAATTGCCCCTGGCGGGATTAATAAGGTGGTCTAAATCTAAATCTGAGCACTGGACACAAGGACTGCAGCCTCTGGTTTTAAAGAGACATAAACCCAAGAGAACAACTTCCTTATTCTCTGAAGGAAGTTATAGAAACCTATTAAATCCACCTGAAACGATAACAGACCATCTCACGGTGTGTATTGGTTAGGGCTAACTTTTCTGCCTTAAAAAATTTACTTTAGTGTGTGGCAAAACGTAATTTTCAAATTTTGAGGCTAAACAGACGATGAATCTGAACTAGAACCAAAATCTAAATCTGCAGAACTGTGTGAACCGAATCCACTGCTGTAATTAGAAATAACAGACAAACACTCCAAAGTTTTGTAACAAAACACAAAAAAGTTGTTAAAGATCCACATTTTTTGCCTTTTTTTATGATACCTTCTGGATCAACTGAACTCTAACAGACTTGTTAATTAGATAAGAGGTTATGAAACCCTCCAAAGATGTGAAGGAAGAAAACGTCCATGGTTGAAGTTCAAAACATTTAATTACTTAAAAACCTACAGAGAGTTCAAACATGTTTGCATCTGATCAGTGTTTATTAAATCAGGATCTCAGTGTTTTTTACATGGCTTTCAGTCGTTGGCTGTGAAATTTTAGCAATAAACCAACACAAAAAAATATATATAGTTCCCGTGTTTAAAGACAGGTTTTCTACAGGTTTACATGATCAAGTGGAGCCACAGCGCTGCTCCTCACCATGCAGCTCCTACACTTCCTGTACCAAACCAGCAGGGCCACCAGGAAACAAACAGCAGCACCGAAGAAAAGTAATAAAGACCAGGTGACTTTATGGGCTAAAAAGATTGTTCCTTCAGCGTCGCTGTAGAAAAACCAGAGAAGTTTGTTCAGTAAAATCCGTGTCTTCCTATAGAGCAGATCAGTCTCTGTTTGAAGTCATACTTGCCATGTGGAGGGGCCAGACGGTGGGTTTCTGTCTTCCACAGGAGGAGCAACGTCAGGATAGAGACACAGCCGTCTGTCGGGGCAAAACACTTCCCCTCGGTATCCTTCAATCTGATAATATAGGGACACACATATAATGAAGATCTCATTTTTCATTTACAATAAGACACTTTTATAGTTATTCCAGCTCAGTATACAGTTATAGCTAAACGTTTTGTGGTTTCCTTAATCCGTTAAATAACAATATAAAGATTTCAGATTTTATAAGAGCTGTTATAAGAATATAAAGGACAAAAACATGAATATAATATTTCCATGGTCGACTTTTCTCTGTTCAGATTTTACAGTTTTATCTCAGCATCAACCATTTTCTGTCTTAGCTAGGATTTAACTTTGGATTTATTCAAATGTTTTTAAAGAAAAGTTTTCCCTCACTGTCTGTGTAGAATAGAAAAGGATCAGTTATTAAAACCTTTAAAACCATCTTTGTGTTTGTTGGACTCTCTTGTTTTTGGTCTGAAAGTTGTTGCAATGCAGCCAAATTCTCACCATCAGGTTTCACTCATAGTTTTGGGTTATTTTGGTTCTTAACAAAAGCTGTTTGAACAAGTTAAGGTGTTTAAAATATGTCTGTCTATCATAGCAATCTGGTTAATGGAATAAAAGTAATTTTTGGTCACATCTGTTGAATATTTGCTCTGGTTTTAGATGACATCTTATCAAATACCAGCTTATTCACTTCTTTTCTGATACTTTAGTGTAACTCTGTAGCTGCTTTAATTCTTATTCAGTATTTCAAAATGAGAACATTTAAAATGTGGAAATTGTGCCTAAATTAATGTGTTGTCATATTTGCATTGATTGTGTAAGATTTTTTATTTTTCATTGTGAAAAAAAAAAATACTAAAAAACTGGCAACCACCTGAAAATACATAATCAATTAATAACTTATCTTTATATCTAAGAAATGCATTTGAAATGTAGTAATTTTATTCATTTTTAAATTAACTGATTTTTTTATGACATTAAATCCTTTAATTTATCACTCTAAATGATTTTTATTTATGTAATGACATTTAATAATTCAACTTTACAGTTCAGTGTTTTACATGAATGAATGAATTAATATTATATGACTTTTTTCATGGTACATTTATTTATTTCATGGGACACTCGCATTCATGTGTGTTACATATTTCGGCCCTTCATATTCCTAATGGATCTCATCACAATGATTGTGAAAACCATATTGCCTGGTGTCTCCTTATCCCAACTTAAATAAAACCTCTGATTTAAAAGAATAGAATGAAAAAAAAAACATTAGAAACTATATCCAAGGTCACAAACAGGTTAAAACCGGAAGGTAAGCAGCGCCTGTTTGTTGTTAACACGACCCTGATGATTTACACGTCTATATCTACAGTGATATTACCTGAATGGCTCCCCCTGCTGGACAGTCCATCCACTCAGAACCAGACAGTTGGATCTGGTACCTGTTAAGTCCAGAACATCTGTGTCTGTAACAGCGACCCTCAGCAGAACTGTTGGTCCGAACAGTACTTCCCTGATCCAGATGAAAGACAGGAGGAGAAAATACTGTTAGGAAACGACATGTCTGCTTTTCTCCTTTACAGTCACTGCATTTGGAACGATCCTCAGCAATCTCTATAAAATACGATCAGATCACTTCTAAGTATGCATAAAGGGAGGAAAATAATTGGAGATAAACTTGTTTTTTTTTTTATTTATAATTCATAGAAAAAGCCTTAAATTTATTGCTGGTTTTTCATTCCCTTCTCCAATCGAAATTTCATGCCGTTTTCACTGTATTCGTGTTTAATTAATGTAAACATCTGGAATATTACAGACTGAATAAAGATCTAACAGGACAAACATGTTGACCTAAGCAGAAAGTTAAACACTAATAAAATAATTTGATTGAATTTCACTTTGATCTCCTTGTTGTTCTTTAAGGTTTTAAAACAAATGCTTGTAAACATATTTAAACCGCTCGAACCTTTCTGCATTTTTCATATTAAAACTACAAAAATAAATGTTTTTTTTGACACAATATGTGGTAAATAATTATGAGGTAGAAGGAAAATGTTTTGTTTTTTTTAAAATGCAAACTGAAAAGTGTGGCATTTAAAATTATTTAACCCCCTTTCATTTCCCAGCAGAACAATGACTCTAAACATAAAGCCAGGACTACAACAGAGCAGTTTATAACATAACATATTCATGTGTTAGAACGGTCCAGTCAAAGCCCAGACAAAAAAAAAACCAATCAAGAATCTGTGTTAAAATCTGAAAACTCTCCTTCCAACCTGACTGAGCTTGAGCTCCTTTGCAAAGAAGAATGGGATAAAATTTCAGTTGCTAGATGACAAACTCTAAAAGACCTGCAGTAATAATTGCAGGAAGGTGGTATTAACTCCGAGGAGCTGAATAGTTTTGTTCAATAACTTCAGTTTTTGTGTAAGAAAAAAAACAACAACTTTTGACTTCTCAGCTGCAAAATATATAAATATATTCATGTTTTCGGATGTAATGTGCAAAAAGTTCAGGTGTATGAGTACTGCATGCTATGTTGACAGGAACATAAAAATCCAAACACCTGTTTGATGAGGCTAGAGAAGAAGCAGCGGCTGTCCAAGCCGAAAACCTCACCGCTCCAGTTTACTGCAGAACTTTTTGAGTTTTCCTTCTTCCAACATTCACTCTGAGAAGAAAAATGGGTCACAAAGCAAAAACAATCAGAGCAACAACTCGAGAGTTCAAGCTAAGCACCCAACCATTGATAAGATTTAGGTTATTTCAAAGGTATATGATCAGAATACAATGAAAGGATAAAATCCAGAGCTAAAAAAAATAGTTCCTTATTGTCAGAACTTACTCCATTCTCCAGGGGTTTATAGACCCGACAGCCTTCCAGGTACTGATCCGTCTGACACCGTCCCTTGTGGAGGTGAAGGAAGTGACATCCAACTCCACTAAAGAGCAATCAGAAAAACGTGCTTGAACAGAACAGATGAACTGTGTTCCTGCTTCTAACCGATCAAGGTTCAGAGATCTACCTTCCAGTACAGAAGAAGGATGAGTTGTCCTTGCAGGTCATCAGAGAACCAAATGAGGCTCCTTCACCTGATAACATAAACTACACTCAACCCACGTCCATCTGTACGATGGATCATGTCTGCTCTTACCGTCTCCCCAGACCAGACTCTGAGCCCGGCTCATGTTCACAGAGTACCATCCTGTGTCTTGTAACGCCGCTAATGTGACCGGGTCGATCCGGACTGTGGATGGGTCTCCCAGCGCTGCCGCCATGATGGACCCCTGCAGGACCCGGGACTCCCAGTGAGAGGAAACCTTTACTTCATCCTGGAGAACGTAAAGGTTAAAGTGAGGCATGGACCTAAATGGGTCAACATACGCTGGTGTGAACCTTTCAGTACCAGGTTCTCCAGCGGTCCCCCCAGCTCCGGATCAGTGGACATCAAGTGTCTCTGCAGCTCTGAGATGATGGTCGGAGTGTAAATCCTCACCTGTCCTGATCTGTCTGAGTGAATCACTTTATTCCAAGGAGAACATGAGGCACCTTTACTCCAAAAAAAAAAAAAAAGGTCAGTAACAATTATAAAAGCAGACAATAAAATAAAATAAAAACAGATCCACAACTGGGTGTAATTTTCCCTCTAAAATCAAATAAAAGAAGCACAAGTTTGAAGGATGTGAGGAAACCAGACAGTCTTAAAAACCTTGATTAGAGGAGGAACAGTCTTGCCAGGAGTTGAAAAGATCTTTAGAGAATCCAAGAACGTGAAACATCTCATGGATTAAAGTCTGGAGAGCAGATTAACAAACATGTCAAAACCACAATCCCCAAACCATCAGACTGATCATATGTGATTAGATCTCAAACGAGTCATCGATTTATCTAAACCTGCACTGTGGTCTGGTGGCTGTAAGCGGCTCCTCTCAGCCCCTCCCTGCAGAGGACCACCACGGCGGCAACAGGTCGTCCCTGGGAGTCCGTCTGGCAGTGGGCAGCGTAAGCTAGGATGCTGGACTGAGAAAACAGGAACCAAAGAGCTTTCATTGGTGAGCCTTAGTACTTTAGACACTGAAGGGGGAGGATATTTAAGGTATATGTAATGGACCGGATACATTACTGGAATGCAAGGAGTGAATGCATGATATTTCAAATATAATATCCAGTTAAATATTGATTACAATCCAGTGTTTTCCTTAGTTTTAGGTTTTCATTATTTAAACGGTGAATCCTCACCTCTGCTCTACATTTATCAGTGGCTTGTACATGGATGTAAACCAAGAGGTCTGTGTCGGGGAGCCCGACTCCTCCCGCTCTGATGACGGTCCTGAGAGAAGAATCAGCCTCTGGGTAAACCTCACATCCAGACAGATGCTCATCCGGGATCTGTTTATGCAGAGAGAAGGTCAAAACATCTGGAGTATCAGGCCTGATAATATCTAGATATTTAAAAACAGAACTCTCTGCTTACTGTGACATCGAGACAGGTTTCCCCTCTGTAGTTTCTGTTGGCTCTTCCACATCTGGGATCAGAAAATATTGCTTGTAAATCAAATTAAAGAGAAAGTCAGTACTTGCTTGCGTGCTTTAAATGGTTCGGCATTTGAGATTTAAACCCACTGGGCATTTTGTAGCCTCCTTCCTGCAGAGCTTGATGAAAGGTTGATGAGGTGATTTAGTAACTTGGAATCCGCTGAAGGAGCAATCAGTGTGAAACTTGAACAACTCTGGCTGCTTAAAAATGTAATTGCACAACCCTGCTTTGTAACAACAGTTTTAGCTCCTCTCTGAAGGTTTTCCACAGAGCTTAGGGGTGATTTTAAGGATTTTTGACTGTTCTTTCAGGAGCATTTGTAAAGTTGATATTTAGAGGGTCTGGTTTCCAGTCTAATCTCATTCATCCTAAAGCTGCTCTTTCAGGTTCAGGTCAGGACTCTTGACACCAGGAAAGGAAGTGGTCATTCCTAAATGTTACCATCAACTTTCAAGCATTACATTCTTTTAAAAAAGTGACTAAAAAAAGTATCAAATCATCCAAATGAATGTACAAACCTGTTGTAGTTCAGCAGGCTGGAGTTCCTCCAGACAAACTTGCAGTATTTGTTGATGTCTCTGCTCAGCAGTAATGTCCCTACAGTTCTGTTCACTAATAGACACATAAAGTTAGGTCGCTTCATACGTGCTGAATGTTTAAGCGCCTTATCTCATTTTTACCTGAGAGTAAAGAAGACACTACCCTCACAGCCTCTTCCACAGCTTTCTCTAGCCGCTCTTTCTCAACTTCAGGAAGCGTGTAACTTTCTGTAGTTGTCCAGGTTTTTATCCTGATTGGCTGCAAAAGGGTGGAGGGAGGATGGACTCCATCTACCAGGATGCTCCTCTCTTTGACTTCCAGTCTGGTTTGATGTTCGGGGCTCAGCTGGATCTTCTGGGCGGTTGTGGCTCTGAGTCTTGGCTGCATGGAAGCAGCTTTAACTACTCTGACCTGAGCCTGAACGTCATCAAAAATACACCCATGTTGAGCTGCAGGTGTTTCAACCACCAACACTGTTAACAGCAGCAGCATCCATACAGAAATCCTCTGTGATTAGAGAAGAAAGCATGAAAGATAAGTTAGTTGGACCTTAATTCCTAAGATTAATGAGACTGCAGTTTTTTTTACATGTTAAGAATAATAAACGTCAAGCAGGATTTTAAATAAAGATTCCTAAATAAAATAAAAACCACATTTCAGTACATGCAGAATAACACATCATGTCATTTGTTTTCTATATTCTGTAAAAGATAATGGCTTCATTTCTATCATGCTGTGGCTTTGTTAATATAATTAACTTGTTACAGATTCCCTACTGTTTACGGTGGCTTTTAAAATCTATTTTATCTATTTCATGTTTTTGATGCATCTCATTTTTTGCAATTAATCTTATTCTTTTTCTTTAATCTTTAAGTGAAGCACTTGGGATTATCTAAAAAAAAATCCTCCAAACTGTCCACTTTTGTTTTGCTGGAATTAGCAACATCTGCCTGTGAAATCCTTGGTGCAAAATGGTCATAGGAATATGCTCCTATAAATGAGCTCAGATGTTGCTAGTTAGGTTGCATTTATTGCTTTATCGGATACATGAAGGAAGCTCTTTCTTTAGCCCGTTTTTCACACACGCTCTTGTTGATGGAGGTGGTGATGCACGCATTAAAAGAGAAAAGACAGAGATCCCTTACCTGGGTTTTGACTGAAGTATCCTTTGCTCCACATGGCTTCATTGCTCAGCTGTAAAGCATGAAGTATCTCAACAGAGTAACTCTCTGAGTTTGTGTTTATTTCCACAGGACGCCTGAATACAAAGAACAATGCAACAACCACCCCACCCCTAAATAAACAAACATCACACGACACTTTTAAAAGTGCAAATTGTTTAATCTCAGCCACATTTTTACTTATATACAGTGAGGTTGACCTTATTAAAGGCATAAAACCACTTTATTATTTATTTACCTAAATACATTGCAAATTTTAAAACTTCTGGCTACTCCACATCGACCCTAATACATTCAACAAATCAAAAGGAATTAAAACACAAAAAGAACTTTAAGGAAAAAAAAAACAACAACAAAGATCTGTAGTTTGCTAAAATTAAAAAAAAAAAAAGAAAAAACACCTTAAAATGTACGATAAGAATACGAATGGCACACCACAAGTCTCCTGTGTCAGAAAGCAATCTGGTCCTGTGAGATTTTGAGGTTATCTGGAGAATTTCGGAGGTTCTCTTCATTGCCGGGGGGGAGAGGGACGCCTCGCACTACACACACAGGGGTCACTAAATCAGGCACCGAAGAGATTGTCATCATACACGTTCACTCCTGTGTTGCTTACATTCACCCACTCACTTCAATAGGTCTGCACTAAAACAACATCTGAAAAAAAGGTTATTGCCAGCTTGCAGAGTACGCATGCATTTTCTTTTTTTTTTTTTTCTCTAAAAGTTATACCGAAGCCACTAAAGTGTTGATTCGTGCATCCACGTGAAGCAAATACGAGCCTGCGTGTGTTTCTTTGTGTGCAGTGTGGGTTCAGGACGTCTTGATTTACTTAAAACTGTCTACAGGAAACTCCTTAAAAGGCACTTTGAACAGACGGGGAGAAATGTTCTTTTTTTTCCCGTTTCTTGCTAATGTGTTTCAGCTAACCTCAGATTGGGATGCAAGTGGCAGAAGTATGCAGAGACAGTTCACACGTTGGCAAATGCGCCGCCGTGGACGATTAAAACGCAGTCCCAGTCACGCAGCTGCAGCCGCACAGATGCAATGATTTCAGTCTGACAGTAACCTGCCTCAGTAGCTGGATGGGGGGGGGGGGACAACAACAACAAAAAAAAAATCCTTCTGTGCAAAAGTCTCCCTTCTGTGTGCAGCCAAGCGTTATTTCATCAAGTGAACGTCTAAAACTAATCAACATCTATGGCCGTCATCTTTTAGGGAGGTCCTCAAAAACAGTCCGATAATTGATTTAAAGTGTCGACAAGTCAAAACGATTTAAAAAGGCACCAGACGTGCACGAGGAGGATGAGTCTCGCTGAGAGGGGGGGAGGGCGCTCCTGTGCTCAGACGTGGAAAGACGGGGTTTAAGTTATTTAGAGTGTAGGAGGTGGAGGAGGTGGAGGAGGAGGAAAGGGGAGGTGTGAGGAAGTCATTCAGGTGAGCATGGGAACGTCATCCTCTGAGGTGGTGTCCTCAGACAGAGGGATCAGTAACACCTCGTCATCTGAGGAGGAGGAGAAGGAGGAGGAGGAGGGCGAGGGGGAGGCAGAGAGAGGCATGTAGTTGGTGGAGGAGGAGGAGGAGGGGGAGGCTCTGAAGAGGGACATACTCAGGCCTATTGTTTGGAAGATGGAGGCCAGGGAGGGGCTGCTTGGGGGGACGGTGACAGGAGGAGTCTGAGGAGCGGACACAGGGGGAGCTGGGGGAGCGTACGGAGGGGGTGGAGTGGAGAGGACGGTCGGAGGCGACAGTGGCAGGAGAGGAGCGGTCACCTCCTCCCGCGCCATCATCTGCTGCTCTGCCTGAACCAACAGGCCAAGTTTCTGAGGCACCGGCTGGTTGGCCGCCTCCACGGCCGACGAGGATCTACCGGGGGAGGACTGGGTGGCTTCCTGGTTGGAGGAGGCGGAGTTCCCCTGCTGCTGGTTGGAGCTGGAGGTTTGATTCTGTCGGCTGGAAGTTCTGGGGATGAGGCCCCACCTCCGCATGCGGCGGACAGCCCGGCGGACGAAACGCGGCCTGCGTCTGCGGTGCGGCGAGTTGGAGGCGTCCTGACGGAGGAGCTGGAGGATTCCCCTCAAAGAAAGAGACGCAGTCTGGCAGAGGAGAAAACAGGCAAACGCAGCAGTTAAAATAACAACAAGATGATCTCACTGCATTTTCTCTATTCACCAAACACTGATGGAGAAGTGAGACCACTGGAAGACCCGCCTCCTCCAACTACACCAGAAATGAAGCAAATGTCGTCATCTAACGCTTCGTTCACAACCTAATGGGAATAATTATGTCTGTGCAGTGAAGATTTAAAAAAATATGTGTAAAAAAAAAGTACATATTAAACATACTTTTAACTAAGCTAACATTTCTGTACCATTCAGTTTTTCCATTGATCTGATGTAAAATTCTGTTCTGAATGTTTTCATTAGCTGTTGGCTGAAAATCATCATAATTAACAGAAATAAAGGCTTGTAAAAGTCCATGAATCTGTAATTAATCCATACAGTGTTATGCTACATACAGTGTTAGGAGAGTTGTGCTACCAAACAAGTTAAGTTGCTTAATATTTCAGCCCGTTCAAATACAGGCAGGTTTGTGACAGATGTGATACTTTTGGTAAATATTTCACAAACTACACAACCATTAGGAAAGTGCTCACTGATTGGGAGGCTGTACGCCATATTATAGCCCTGCTGTTGCCAAGTAATGTGTTTTATCTAAACTTGGGTGGTAAATATGAGTGGATATAATCTTACAAATACTTGCCTCCTTGCATTTGTATTGGTCTGTATCTAGCTCTCATGTAACAAATAAAAAAAAAAAAAAACACATAAAAGTCTGTTTTATCCATCTAAACATATACTGTTATTATTATTACTTAACACCAGGTAGAAGCAGATATTTAAGATCAGCTTTCTCTTTTCTGGTAGTTTAGTATTGTTTACTGATGTCTATGGCAATGCTAGCGTGAGCAGCATGCCTCGCCATTGATCTTTAAAATATTACCCATTGTCATAAATGAACTCTCTTATATCTTTGGCTCTGGATCCAAACATAAAGACTTGTTTAGATGAATTTTCACCAATTAATACTAAGTAATAAACTGATTTTTATTGTATCATGAAATAGTGCTGGACTGTATGACTGGTTTGAAGATTATTAGACTCTATGTTGCTGTATATGAACTGGGAACCTTTATCTTTTTAAGTCCCTTCAGTCTGTATTTATCATGAACTGACCATTTGGTTCCCAAATTTGGGTTCATGACCAAAAAGTATGGGGTCTTGAGATCCTCGAAAGAAATTAAACTGAAGACAGCAATGAGGAAATTCTTTTAAGACATTAAAACATCACTTGGAAATAATCAAAACCAATAGTTTGATGAGAGCATTCTGGTCCTTTGCTGTAGGAGCTTCATAGAGGCCGCATCAAACGTTTTAAATACCAGCGGGTCATTATCAACTGAAACCGCTTAAGAATCTTTATCGGGTCCAAAACGGATGTTGATAATAAGACCAATGTGGTGGGTGTGTCCTGTTCTCTGACCTCATTGGGACTCTCTGTGGGGAAGTCCTCCACTGGAGGGATGATGCCCTGGGCGATCAGCTGGCCGTAGGATGGAGGAGCCTGCTGCTGGATCATCTGAGCTTCCATACGGCTTATTGGAGCAAACATGCTGCAACAAGAAAAACCACAGGCATTTTTAGAGGCGATGGAAGGAACGACGTCACACATTTATTTCATTTATGCTGTGCAGGAAAATATAACACAAGTGTGCACTTAACCTTGTTTAGTAGCCCTCTAAGACCTAATTTCATGTTTGTGCAGCTCCCCTTGAGCATATCTAAATTTTTATGAGCTCTGATGATTTAGTAAGAAGTGTTGTGCATTCTTATAAGCATACTCACCCGGACCCGTGGGTCTGAGACAAGCCGCAACATGACAAAATCCCATAATTCTTCAGTGTTCGACTGCATAGTGTACTAACAAGGCTGTGAGGTTTAACCAGTGGCTCTACTGGAAAGCTAAACATGTATCTGCTGATTCAAATGATCAACATTAAAAAAAAAAAAAGAAATAATGTTTCAAGTCAAATAAAACAACTTATTTAAATGTAACAAATTGATCAAACAAGGTTCCCTCACGATTTTTTGAAAACAAGGATTTTATTTCCAAGATTTATTTATTTACTCAGATTTTATTCTACAATTTTCATACTAAAGTTTACATTTTTTGATTTACGTCAGATAATAATATCAAACCCAGCAGTTGTTATTTTCCTTTAACCTAAAGGTCTTTCATTAGATTCTTCTATGGTGTTTGTGCCTTTGAACCTCCAAACATGGATTATGGCAATAATTTAGGTCTCATCAAACCACACAATATTCTAACAGAGTTTATCTCAAATTTGGTTTCATTTCTTAGCCTGATTTGAATCAATCTGGTGAAAATGTATTTCCAATGGAAAGAGGGACGACTAAAACCTCCCATAGAATAGGTTCACCAGAGCTTGTTTTCACATTTGAAAAGCTGCATCACCTTTTAAGAGCAGTTCTACTTTTTATTCATCCATTCAACCCTTACATCCGAGATTCTAATAATTATATGTGCTATGAATTCACAGTAAATAATTATTGCTAGAAAGAGTAATAGAAAACAAAATCTTTTTCCAGTTTCTAGCTGATCTAATGTCCCCACGTTATATTTTACGTGACCTTTGCAAACTCAAGGAAGGAAGGAAACAAATAAGGAAAGTAAAGCCAAGAAAGAATGAAGGATATGTGAACAGAATAAAATAATGGAAGGATTTAGGTGGAGAGAAGAATTCATAAAAGAAAGAAGGAAGGTAGGAAACAAAAGAAGAAAGGAGGGATGTATGGAAGACCAGACACTGCGTGGTCAGAAAGGCGTCCTCTATTGGAACCTACCTGTACTCTCTGGTCCTCAGCGAGTACAGTTTACACGTGCAGCCCATGGCGATCACCAGCAGCAGTCCACAGATGAGGCTGCCCACCGTTGCCGCGGTGATGACCTTGCGAGGCAGCATGACGGTGCAGTCGAGCTCGTCGGTGCCGTCTTTACAGTCCACCTGGCCGTCGCAGCGCCAGCTCTCGAACACACACCTGCAGCGGGAACAAAGGGCTGAGTGTTATCAAAGTATGCAGCAGAAACATGGCTGAGATTCACCCTCCATGTGCCCTGCAAGCCTCAACAGCATTAGTGAGATAATACAGAGAGCAGCCGACTTATCTAACATTTTTTTTATTTACATAAATCTGTTCATAAACTGAAAACAGGTCAATAACGCCTCATGTCACCTTTCTTCTCTTCAAAATTGGCCCCATCAGCTGTTTTTACTTTAATCTTCACTCACAAGGTAGCATCAAAGTCATCTTTGCTTTCTTAATAAATACATTACACCCAGTCGAGTGTCTGCAGCGCAGAAAAAATACAAAAATAAAGCAGGGAGACAAAAGAGGAGCTAATTTTATTTAAGAAGAAGAGCTAAAAAAAACATATCTATTCAGAGTATTCGATATTTAAGCGACCCGTGTCAGTCCATTTTAAGCCTTCCTTCTAGAGACCCGCAGAAAAAATTCAGCCTGATTGGCCCTGATGTATGACCCACCGATACGCAGCTAACAGTTTGATGAGTAAATACCAGCAGGCTGTCTTCTGACTCACTGTTATTACTGAGAAAAGGCGGGCTATGCTAACTGAGCTTAACACTTACATAAGAGGCTAAGGATAGTTTAATGTGTAACCAGTTTAATTATGTTATCTTCAGTTCATCTCTCGCATAGCGTGTGACCCAACACTAGTCCTTATACTTCCAATACTGACTTATAGTTAAAATAAATGAATTAAATGGTTTATAAATCGAACATTTTAACTGTAAAACTAAGCTGCTAAATATGCACAAATATGAAGCTTTACTTTAATGAATATTATTTGTTCTAAATGAGTTTCAGTAACGTATAGAAAGAAAATGTTTTAACCCGCTGACATGTAAAGTAAGGCATATAAAAAACACACACAAAAAGGGTCGTTTTTCATCTATTGTTTTGAAATAGATCCTAATTTGCAATGACAGGTTATTTCTGTACAAACGTTGTTATTAGAAATTAGTCATAAACTCTCCAATGGACGAATAATAAAATGATGAAATACAACTAAGAGATGTGTTCTTATGTATATTTATAAATGGTAGCTGACCTGTTGCTGTCACAATGGAAGGTCCCAGGCTGACAGACGCTGCAGTCCTTCTCATCGCTACCATCTGTGCAGTACAGCTGGTAGTTGCACCTCTCCGTCACTGGGTAACACACTGGCGTGCCTGCGTAGTGGCTGGGTGCCACCGGCCTCTGTACCATCAGCCCGCATGCGAACTGGTTCTCGCTGCAGCCCCTGCACCCCAGCTCGTCCTTCCCAGTCTCAGGGCAGTCCCACTTCCCATCGCAGCGCTGCTCCTTGGTGAAGCAGCCTCCCGATGATCCCCCGCACCGAGTCTCCGACGGCGGACAGTAGCTGCCCACGTGGAATGTGGCTTTAAAACCGGTGACCATGGAGCCAGTAGCTTTGTCAAAAACCAGCGACATGAGCCCGGTGTGGGACTCCACTTTGACAGATTTTCCGTTTAAAGCATTGGTGATCTGTAGAAATGCAAAAAGATGCATTAGAATATTAAAAAGAAAAAAAAGTGTGAGTTCTTAGAATTGTTTCTGTGACATAAACTCACATTTTTGATGACTTCTCCTTTGCCTTCCCCTCGGTTGTAAATAGTGATTCTGTCAAAGCGACCCAGCATGATGGGATGCAGGTCCAGTCTTAGCGGCCTGGAGTCCTGGGGGTCCAGGGTCCAGATACAGGACATAGAGCCGAAAACGGACGATGGAGCAGCAAAGGTCCCGTAAAAGGTCTGAAAAAGGCCTCCGCAGGGCCACTCGATGGGAGTGGGTGTGACGACAGGCTCTTTCTGAGTGGGCTGCTCCCTCAGCCGTGGCCATGTTTCAGGGAAGTTGTACCGCTCTGTAGATCTGACCCAGCTTTTGTCAATGGTTCTGCTGTTGTCAGAGTCCAGGCCTGTGAGTCTGTCTGTGTAGCTAACAGGTTTAACCTCTGGATAGTCCACATAATCATCACAGCCCACCTCATCTAAGCCGCTGTGGAGGCCGTCACCGAGACACTCCACCTGCCCGTTACAACGCCAGGAGAGCGGGAGGCACCGACCTCCGGGGCATCGGAACGACGTCTCTGGGCATTCCCCTGAATCTGGAGGTTAAAGATGAAATGAGGTTAAAAAATATAAACTGTGACTTTAAGATAAAAAAACCTTAGTGTCCCGCTGCCGTACCTCTGGCGTAGCTTAGAATAAATAACGATACAGGGAACTCTTGGGGAGAGAAGTGGTGCATCAGGGTAATGTTTCCCCCTGAAAACTCCAGTGGCTGCGGGAGCTTGCTGCCGCAAAGGACGTGCGGCTCTCCTCCAAGCGAGGATTTTATAGAAAGGTATTCTTTGTCACATCGCACCGAGAACTGAGAGAAGCTGAGGAAGAATGTGGAAAGAGAGAGAAAAATGGAAATTATCTGCCAGCTCCATCACTGGTGGAAGAGATTTTCTTTAAAGTGAAAAATAAAAACCTGTGTGTATGTATGTATGTATGTATGTATATA
>JAUZNJ010081314.1:0-23958 GCA_034780135.1 Jordanella pulchra | reverse complement strand
CAGAAGCAAGATCCGGGGCTCTTGGGGAAACATTCGGGGCTGTAGCCCAAGTAGCCACCCCCTAGATCCGCCTCTGAGCCATATTAACTCTGGAGGAGTTGCAATGCATCACAGGTCAGGATAAGAACCTGTGGTGGCAGGAAAGTTTTTAACTGTCAATAGGAAGATTATCAAAGTGTTGAAGGAAATTCTTTAGAAGTCCCCTAAGCAGCTTATTCAGAAAACAGATAAGACAAAAAGGATAATATGTACAGTCAAAATTTGATATTTAGGTCAAAACTCTATGGGCCTGATCTTCAAAATATCCAAATAAGGTGCACTAATTTGCTTGTACAAAGAAAGTGCAAATAGTGGGTCTGTTGAAGGTGAACCACAGGGCTGTGCAATGGATAACAGGCAAAACTGGTTCAGACTGCCCAGTGTGTGTTATTGGCAGTTTGAGGGAGCAGGGTTGCTGTAAAAGAAAGATAAGTTTTGACGTTGTGCACTGTAAAACGCTATAAAAGAAAAGTAAAAGGAAACAACAAAAGCTAAATATATCTAACTTAAATATAAATAATGAATATTATTAAACCTTGTGCTGAAAGTGAATCTTTGGGCATCTGTTGCTGCTCAAAAAGAATCCAAACCAATTACTGCTTTGTAGATGTCATATGATCCAACAGCTGAATCTTCAGACAGATATGAGGCGGATGGTAAAATGGAAAAAAATAGAAAAGAGTAACAATAAAAAAGAAACAATAAAGAAAACAATAAAATATCCCCCAAAGAATTGAATCCACACATTTGTAAGACTACCTCAACAAAAGCCATTGTGATCTCCCCTTTACTGCTATTCATGCTACAGCTGCTATTAAGAGGCTTACACAGATGCCTGTGCACAAAGACTCATAATCTGGTGTAAGTAGAACAAAGTGTGGGGGCCCAGAAAATGGAAATTAAAATATTACAGTCTGATGAGCTGTCTTTCATCCTTCTTGCATCATGTTGTAGGGAATCACTTGCTGTGATTTCTTTCATGCAGTCATGTGGCGGCATTTCACATCTTCTCTTGTCACCGAATGGAAAATGAAAGTTTTAGATTCTGCAGCACAGAGTAGATTCTTTCTTTTGTCATCTGAGATATCAGGGCTTTTCCTGCAGTCTGTTGCAATAACCGAGCCACAAAACAAATATGAGATCCATCTATGGTGAGAATTTTACTGAAAGCTACTTCTGGAAACCTGATTTACTGCAGCACTGATCATGTTTACAGTAAAACCTGGAATTGTTCTGTATTCTTGGAAATTCCCTGGGGAATCATACAAGCATAATGTCTTAAATTGTAAATGAAAGATGAAAAATCAACAATGACTTTTAGATAAATAATCCGTAACACATTTTAACTATCAAAGTAAACAATACATAGCACTTCTTCCATAAATAGAACCTTCAGGGGCACTATATGATTATTCTGATAAAAAAAGAGGTCTAAATTTAAAATAAAAAAAACTCTTAGACTACTGGCAGATTAAAAACGGCTAAAATTGACCATCCATTTATCTGGAAGCCACAGAATTTATTGCAGTTTTTGCCTCAACTACTGCTGTTCACAGCCAGTTAGCTGGCTATAATTTAACATTCTATTTCCAGTTAAAGAAACAGACAGTGCTCACTATGAAATTTAAGAACCACTAATCAGTGTAAAACTGTATAAAGGCAGCAGAAAATAGGTATCATAGTAGCAGTGAACAAAATATCTTGAAAACCATTAATCCTCTTTTAAATTTTTTTTTTCAAACGCCAATAAGTGTTCAATTATTTTGCAGCAGAATGAATGATTTTTTTCATGTTGAACAGAAACTGCAACAAGATCATTTTACATGTTATAAATGTGTAGTGTTTTTCCTAAGGTCATCATTGGACTCTTAACACAATTTGATCAGCACAAATATGTTTCCCCACCCTACCATCTACATACTATAGATTATATTAAAATACCCACATTGTCTAAAGGATGCAATAGCAATGGATCAGTAGTCAAGACATCACACCAAGTTCATCCACGTGGCTTTGCTTTGACAGACTCTGATTCATTATCTTTAATAGTAATGAATGAAATACATTGAAACTGTTACAGACTATCAGACATCATAAGTTCTTGAAGGAACAAAAGTAGACAATTGATTGTGGCAGCAGCAAAATGACAATGACACTGGGTCAGATAAAGGGTGATTAAAGGCTCTAATTCAGGTGCACAACCTTGTTGCTTATAATGTATGCAGAGTGATCCTCTCTGAGCGATTTGAGAGGTGGAGAAAGGCCTTTCTTTTTGAATACTTAAACAGAAGCAATGACATGTTCATGATACTTCTGACTAAACACAGGAAAATGGTGTTGAATATGAATGTGGCTTCCTTTTGCTGCGGGGGAAGCAGATCAAAACCCGCCATATGCTACAGAATAAACCTTAAATGACAAAGTCTGGACCAATTCAGACGGGGTGGATCATAATAAGCAGAACATTAGCATTTATCTCCAAATAAAAATTACTCTGTCGTGCTCTTTTCATCCGGATTCGACCTAGAAGATGATTAAGACCGTCCAAAAGTGACAAGAGACTCCAAAGAGAGTCAAAATAAAGACAACATACAGGCTGGTGGGGGATTTTTTTTATCAGTTATTTTCGAGACGTAATATTTTACATTTTATGAGCGTGTGAGTTCAGCTGTCAGTTAGCATCAGCGCCATTTCTCGGTTCATTTAAGTTAATCAATAACCTTCTCACTCAGCAGCACTGCACCGCTCTTAGACATGTTCAATAATCAAGCAAGTTGAGACAAAAGTCACAAAAGTCAGATTTAATTGAAAGAGGCACACGTAGTTCTGCGTGTGGATTTTGGCTTTGTTTTTTGCAGCAATGATCCCAGGGGAATACAACAGCACCTAATGAGCACAGCATAGATAAATCACACAACTTCGTAGGTTAGGGAAGTGTGCCAGTCATATGTATGACAATCTTCTGCCTCACGACAAGAATGTACTGAGAAACCGTGTCAATAAGGGAAAAATTTGGTAATAGTTTAAAATTGTGCAAAGACTAAATAAATTGACAGGTTTTAAAATGGCAAGTAATTGCTAGCCAAATGTAAAAGCTGCCAATAAATCAGCACAACCTAGCTTTTAAATGAAGTAGCTTTCAACGACTCACTGAGCAAGACTGAATTCAAGAAAATATAAGGCAATGAATGTAGCCTTTTACAGAAGAGTGATAAGAAGATGTAAAGAAACCCAATGTTAAAAAATATAGAATAATTTTGAATAGTTTGCAACAAGCCATATTGGGGACACGGCTAACATGCAAGAAGATGCTTAGTAGTTAAATGTCTGACCACAATTTAAATAAAGTGTAAAATTAACAAACAGCGGACACAGTCCCTACTATAATAGTAGTGGCAGCATCATGCTATGGGGATACTCTAAGCAAAACAAAAATATGAACATATTTAACAGTTCAGTCAAAATGCATATCTCAATCTTTCCAAGAGTCTGTGGAAAGACTTGGAAAATGATGCTCATTTACATAATATTCATAAAATCCAACTAAGCATGAGGTAGTGTGAAAGTTTCAGTCAGAAAATATATAAAAAAACAATAATAAAAAAAAAATAAAATTAAAAGGTAGCGACAAATACCTCTATCGACATCCAAATGTTATTGCAGCCACTTGTGTTTCCAGAATATTACTGACCCAGCCGGGGCTCTTAACAGTGTATCCCATAATTTTTAGATTTCATTTTTTTCCCAATAATTTGGAAGCAACTTAGAAATTTCCTGTCCCTATAAATATTCCACATGTGGGTCTAGATTCAGAATTAAGATAAATTTATCAAGGCTTTTAGTCACAAGAGAAAAAAAAGGTAAAAAAGCTTAGAGGATGAAAACTTATTGTGAGATCCATTATACGCTCCTAGTGGTATCTAAAAAAAACAAAAAACAAATGTTAAATGCTGCTGAAATATGACTTAATTCCTTATTTATTGCAAGTGACTCTTTATTTGGATACAACAATGAACACAGGTCACAGGTGGTTACATATGTGGACATATTGATGTTAAGGTGTTCAAGTTTATACACATTTCTATATTCTAAAAATCAGAACAAACAAATAACTTCTGTTTCAACAAAACTACCCGTCTAAAACACTCTTATTTTCTTTGATCATTATGTTTGAATAAATGAGTGCTGGCTCTCTTACAGTCACTGGTTATATTTTTCAGATGACATGCCAAATGCAACCAAGCTGAGAAATAGCTGCTGGCTAGTGTCGGATGGACTGGGCAGGGCTTTTGATTTTTAGCATCTAGCTGCTTGGATAGGTTGGAGGCTTCCCAAATGGAACAGTTTGAAGCAAATGGGGTTACACACAGTCTAAGGTTACAGATGGTATTTTGAAAGCACACAATTGTATGATGCCTTTCTTTCAGCCCCCTTTATTCAGGAGAGGGCTTAGAGACAAAAAAAATAGGGTTTGGCTGGTGTGCAAGGTTGACACTTTAAGATGAAGGTGATTGTTAACACTCAGTTTGAGCTTGGAATCTGTTCTCAATCCCAGCCTCTGTGGAGACAATCATCCTCTAATAACAGTAATCTATCTCCTCGTTGGCCAGGACAATAGCTGTTCTGCAGGGGATGTAGACCTGAGGAAGAAAGAGACAGAGAGAAAGAAAAAAAAGTGAGACAATTGAAGATTAACGATGTTAACAAGATCACCAATTTGGAGATTACCAAATCTTCAGTTTTTTTTTTTTTCTTTTTTTAAGTGACATACCAGACACCTAGTAGTGCCTCATGGTCAGACATGGACACTTTTTTTTTCCCTTTTCCTTTTAACCAAGGTTGATGTGTCAGTTTGGGAAGGATGGGGAGGAGGAGGACAGACAAAGAAAAGTGTAGGAGGTGTACTCACATGTGAGCAAAAAAAAAAAAAGGAGACAAACTCTACAGCTTTGATCAAAGTGAACAGTCAAGGTTGGAAAGCCATAATCAACGTGACAGTCTTGCAGCATGTTGGCCTCTTGGTGGCACTAGAGTCAGCAAGCTGAACAAAAGGGTATCAAAGCCAAAATTCCACTAGGCTCCGGGAAACAATTTATAGAAAAAAAACTTCTCATAAAAAAAGAAAAAAATTCTAAGACAACAAAATATGTACAATAGCCTGACATTACTTAAAAGTAACTAAAAGCTGATAATGTTGATCCGGAACGCAGACGTAGAGTCAAAACAACAACAAGCCCATGGGTTCCCATCAATTGAGACAGTGAGGTTTAGTACCAGAGTTTAGAAAACTCTGGTACTAAACATGTGGAATCATACAAGGATTTTAGTAGTGATGTTTATTTTAAAGTATTTAAGACAACAAAGGGGAAGAAGCTTTAATAATATAGGAGCCACAAATCTGAGAAAACGACTCATAGATGCAGACGCAGGGAAAAAGAAAATGGAGAAGAAAACACTGACTGAAATTAGTATGCGTGTGTCATTTTCTTTTTTCACTTATTGCTCATTTGAAACAGTTCATAGAAATATATCCAAAAGCAGAATTAAGTATTTCTCATAGCTTTTAAATTGAGCCACAAACCGGTATGGTTTTTAAAAGTGAAGTTGGCTTTATGGGTATAGGGAAGCCTCTTTGTGTAAATCCTTGACAATCTGTTCTCCTGCAGCATAGGATGAGGGAGGTTTAGAAATTCACTGCATGCTCTTCAAACTTGATAAAATACTTTTTATATGCTCCATGCAGATCAACATAAGCATTTGTTGAACACTAGAGTAAAACTATTGATAGTCTAAGATTATAGACTCACCAGCTACTTTAGCAGCTTTTTTTCTTCATGTCTCGATCGGTCAGTGCAGTCAGTTAAAGCAAAGAACATATAAATACTTGAAAAATGTTTCAGGTTCTATTTGGAGCTTGATATACGTCACTCTTGGTCAGGATGGTAGCTAAAACAGCTTTTGCACTTTTCACCTCACATGGTCAAGCAGACTGCTCATATAATTGTTTCATCACTATAGAATTGTGTTCAAGATTCTCAATAAAATCTTTTTACGATTAACAGAAAATTCTAATTTAGTCTATTTTTTACTTGAGGGATTTGATGTTTTCTTTTTTCTTATCTCTAGCGAAACCTTTTCTAGAACATTTTTATTTCCTTTTTTTTTAACCAAAGTAAAACCTTGGGTATTCTTTATTTCTCTGAAATTTTGCATTCATTGTTATACTGCACTGGAGGGGAATTTTTATTGATTTTGTTTTACAATCCAATCTAATTTAGAGTAAACACCATTAAAAAGATTCATGTGTTCTTAATGATGGAGAGAGCTTTCAATCCTTAGCTTTTTTGTCTTTAGGTTTAGTAATTATTGGATAACTTCCACAGAGCGTGGGCACAAACTGAAATAGAAGGGCGAACAACTGTTTTAACCCTGAAAACAAAGTAAATATATAAAAAAAGTTAATATATTCCAAAATTAAAAACTTATGAATAGGAAAGGTTATTAGTTAAGATGTCTATCCTACATCATATGTTATCATTTACATTTTATTTGTACATCAGAGGCCTGTAAAAATCATCTAGTAGGTGAAAAGCATTTCTGCCTTTTTTCTTTTTACATTCAGGTCTTACAAAGTGAGATTTAAGGAGTTTATTTGTTGCTTTCTAGAACAAAGAAATGATATTTTAATGTTGAAAATCATTTAAAGCTTTTACTTGTTTGGTTAATTGACTTATAATTAAAATTATTACTTTTCATCCAAAGCCTTAGCTTTCACCAAAAGAGCAACTTCGTCTGAATTGGAGGCACCACCATCTTCTGGAAAAATAACTTCCACATTCTCTAATCAATGCAATAACTGTTTCTAATTATCTCCAAATACTGGCTGTGTATCTACTGCAAATATGGGTTTGTGTGAAGAAGCACAATCTGCCACTGGGCATAAGCTGATCTAAAAGAAGCTCTGTGGACTCGGCAGGGAAAACAAACAGAGCCTGCAAATGTCAGACTGCCTACATATATACAGTATAGAGAATCAGCCAAGTAAGGGCCTCATTTTCAAGCCGTGTGGCTAATAGAGCCTATGATCAATCCTTTTGATATTCAGTGTCATTCAGAGGCAAGAAGCCATCGTGTATCATTAGTCACAGATTCAAGCCAAAGGAAAGCAAGACAGACATAAATGATGCGATATTTCCCCAACAGAAAACTAAAAAAAGGGAGCAGAGTTGTAAACAGTTCAATCACCCCACTGAACTCTCCTAGCCGCCCCACGGCATCAGAAGATCTGAGCTCACCGTGGATGCGTTTCTTAGGCAACAGTTTGTCATTGAGGGAGTCGAGCAGCCCGCCGCTGAAACACTGACACAGACATTGGTGCCTAATTAAACAGTCACAGTGGGAGAGTCTGCATGCAAAGGCATCACAGAGGGAAGAAAAGCCAGAATGAATCGCTGCACCTGTTCAGACAAAAGCTACCACTGCGCCAAACCTGGAGTATGTCAACAGCTTTTATTTCTACTAAACGGATAGTGTGACAAACGGTGATGAATTCTGAATGAAAATGAAAACATAGAGAAGTGAATATCCCGAAAAGAAAAAAAAACCATTTCAATTAAAACATCATTCAACACATACATGGTACCTTGTCTGACCGAAAGCAACAGATCATCACATGACATAAGCTAAACATCATAGGATTCCCCCCCCTTTTTTCTAATTCCTACTGATCAATAATTCTACATTGCTTTAGAGAGCTGCTCTTCTGTAAGTCTGGCATTTCTTTAGGTTAAACCAATAATAAAACTGCAGCAATATGTCAAGATGCTCATCATAAGGTATACAAAGCATTCTTTCATTCAAACATAATCAATTTCCTAAAAATTCCTTAATTTAATGCCAAACAAGTATATTTTCTTAAAGTTTTACAGTTGTTCTTTTTATTAAGGAAGATCTTTTTACAAATGATAAATAAAATGTGGCTACCTGAGCATGTCAGTGTAACATGCAGTTTGCATTTTATTTGTCAGGTCAAAAAACATTGAAGGTAGATTAATGTTAATTGACACAGTAAGATACAAGTGAAAAAAAATGTAGCAAAGACCAGAGCAAAGAAATGTATCATCCTTCGGTTGATTATCTCATGCAGCATTAAAATTTTTGAGAACACCTAAAGCATTCTCCAACACTAGGTTTTCCATTTGCTATAAAAATGACACATGTTTTAAAATGGCTTCTGGTCATTTAATCTAGGTTGTTTCGCACATGATTTTCTGGAAATAAACGGGAGGCATCTTCCACTGGACGTTTCATAAATGAAGCTGAAGTGAATGCTCTTTTTTAGTTATATTAGCAAAGACTCACTTCAGTTTAGTCTCCCAAGCATATTTGCAATCTATTAACTGTAGCCTGATTGGACAGTTAGGGCTATAAGTGCATTACTCAAGAGCACATCAGAAAGTGATGCAGCAAAGAAGTAATTGAACCCACAACTGCTGGATGACTGCGCTTCTTAAAGAAGCTCAGTTGACATCAATGGAAAAAAAAAAAAAAAAAATTACAGTCTCTCTCTCTCTCTCTCTCTATATATATATATTATATAATTATATTCAAGTTCTATTAGGGTTCCCTCATCTGCTGTTTTTTAAAGCAAGTTGTTTAAATGTAAATCAGAATTGGGGTTAAGTATGAAATAACACTTTTTACTAAATAAATAAAATGGAACACAACTGTAAAGTATACATGTACAATACAGTTTTGAATGATAGGAGGAAGGAATAAAATAAGCAAAGCATTAGTACCAAACATAGGTTTGTGAAAACATACAGTGAAATTGTTCTAACCAAATCCAATTCCATATTTTTTTTAATCATTAAAACAAAGCCAAAACTAGGATAGAGGATCTAATTCTTTGGAAATCAATGTTGAATGTTTTGGTTTTCATTTAAACATAAAAGTCAGATAAGTCAATAAACCAGAATTCCAAGTCAACATCGGTCACTAAAACCATGTATGGATTTAACCCGTTTGAAACATACAGATATCTGTTATAATAAATGGTTTACATGCTGGTATTAAATAACTTGCAAAAAATGTGCTGTTTAACCTCTGTTAATATTATCCTACTGTGTTTGAAATCAGAGAACAAAATGGTTTATTGGCTTTTATTAGTTACAGTGTTAGCTTACATGTTAGCTTAGTAGCTAAAATGAGTAATGATGTCAAAATCTGAGTTCCAGCTTTGAGTGTAAATGGAACAAAGCATTAAGACATTTTAGTTTAAAATCTGAATCTTTAAAATAGCTTAACCCATAACTCTCTTTTAAGTATTTCTTTATATTAATTTTTGATTGAAGCAACATCCACCACAGTTCAAGAACAAGAGATTTCCTATAAACAAAGCTTTAAGTCATTAGCTTTTGACAAATCGGACCATCAATCTTATGAGTCATTTTAAAGCCTAAACAGTATTTTAAAGACTTAAAAAAGTATCACAATTCCACGAGAAAGACTCATTATCTTTATCCCAAAGTTTGGGAAAAGAGGACTTTAACTTTACTGTTCTCAGTGGTCAAGTACAAAATGTACTGAAAAGTGCAAATATAAGAATAAATCAACCACAACTTTCATGATACAACTAGGAAACAATATGCTGCAATAGGACCTTTTTCCAGATATTAGGTCAAGTTATGAATGAAAAGAAACATTTGTAGCTTTTTGTACCACTCTTTATTACCATGCACTGGCAAGCCGATAACAGCAACCGGTAATTACCTTAAAGAGGGTGGTTTGGGTCAGGAGGAACATATTTAGCTTTTCTTGCGACTATTGCTCTGCAAAGCTTTGCTGCACATCTTGATAATCTTTCTAAGTCTATCCTTGCTTTTCAGGGATACTGATTCAAACCAGCGATATATTAAGAAGAATATTAAGAACTGTTTTCTCACTTGTCATTTTGTTTGTTTGTTTGAAAATAGAAAGACATCAAGAGACTTCCGAAGAAAGAAAATGACAGGTGAGTTAATTTCACAAAAAAAAAAAAAAATCAATTCCATATAACATATGTATAAACAAACACATAAAAGGATTAAGTTGGATTTTGTAGCTCTAGAAAAAAAGTCATCATGCAGTGAAATTGTTTTTGATTTGATGCCAATTTCAAAGGCATGGGATGAGATATCAAAAACTTATTTTGTGCTAATAAATAGAATAAACCAATTAGTCAGGAAAAAAAACAGGTTCACAGCCACATCATCAGTGATAAACCTGCTGATATCCATGAGCTAATGACTTCACATCCGCGGTTAAATCATGGGGTGGGGGGGTGGGATTTCTGAATCACTATCCTCATCCCCTCACTCACTACATATTCAAATGAATTACTCAGAAATATTCTACCTAATTCTCTTTAGTGCAGCACAGTTTTTCATCAGGGTAAACTGTCCTTTGGGATTTGTTGGAATATGTGTGCAAAGCCTCTGCTGCCTCTGATTACTCATTAGGAGTAGGTGTTTACCACTTCAGCCGCTCTGAAAGCACATTTCATTCCCACACTCATAAGGAACATCTTATATCCAGGCAACAGCAGGCTCTTTTAACCGTCAGATCAAGCAGCATTTACTGTAGAACAAAAAACTTTATCTCCAATTTACTCCATCACAGGTGCAAAACTTAATGAGATGAGAGGGAAGCAAAGCAGATTTTGCTTTTAAATATTGGATTAGCAGAAAGTTTGCCGACACACTTTGTCCTTTTCTTGCCTCCCTTTGTCTCTCGGATGTTCTTTTGTTGCTTCACTGGGGAATAAGAATTTGGATTTTGTACTCCCCTCAAGAGTTGAGTCAAGCCTTTGGGCTAATACTCAATCTGATCAATGTTCAAACACACTGATAAAGGATTCATGAGGCGCTGCTCTGGAACATCCACTCTCCTCTCTCCCGACCCCAGCTGCTTGTGAACGCACTGCCTGACTATCTTTGCACTTTTAACTCTCCAGACATCTCTCTGTTTGGCTCCATTACTCACTTAACAAGAATCAGCCCACTGTAAGCACTTCTGTAGACAACATTTAGTTTGTACAGAGTGTTAGGCAGACAAAGAATCTGGCAGATCAAAATTCAAAACCTGCCTCAGAGGTTGACTAGGCTTTGGATTTAGAGGATTATAACCATTTGTGTTCACATCCAGGGTTATTAGATTGTTACAACAAACACCTTAAACTCAGACGAACTCTATTTGATCACAATTCTATGTTAAGGACTCATAGGTTTTTAGTTCGCAGCAAGAATTACATTTAAAAAAATCCTGCTTACCGTGACTAAAACAATAAATAAACAATAGCTCTTTCTCACATTTTGTCAAATTACAACCTTCTTTATCTTAATTGTACTCAATGGTAATGACCAACAAAAAAAAATTATAAATGTGAAAATTTAATATGGCTTTTTTTGGTAGAAATATCATTGTCTACTTTGTCTGAATTGAATTAAGACCCCTGGTTCTTGCACAAAAAGGGGAAGCTGAACTTTTTGGCCAAATGATTAGAGTAAATTGCATATAGCAAACACTGTGCATTACCCTAACGATAATATTCCCAGGGCAAAACATTGTACTGGCAGCATTATGATGTAAGATTGGTGTTATTTAGCAGGGAAAGACAGGGAAGATGATGGGCAGATTGATAAAGCTCATTTCTTTGACTACTCTAGGAAGAGCAAACCTTCCACACCACTGGCCTGTGCTCAATGAATAGTCTTACCATTAGTCAAACAAAAGCTAATAATGTGTTTTCCAGAAATTTTTAATTTCTAAACACTGTTGTAATATGTTAAGATGTAAGCTTTTATAAGATGTCAAATAACAGGTCTGTGCAAACACTGAATATTTTGAAAGGCAGCTATGTTGGATAAGAAGAAAACCAGTATAGAAACCTTCAATTTTCCTATTTTAACCCAATAGGTTCCTGTTCCATTACATCTTCTAAACTAGTTTTAGAACTTATAATAAAACGCTTTTTTTTAAATTCATTTACAAGGATGATATAAGGATATAAGGATATTTCATGCAGCTGATGATAAATATTTTAAATATAATTTATAACTTTTTAATTCATCATATTGTAAAAAAAATATTTAATGTTATGGAAATAGCCTTGTCTTATAAGAGAAAACTCCTTTTTAAGAAACTGCTGCTTATCAATTATTCTTTAGTTGTTAAATAAGATCCAGCAACATTAGATTAATTCAGTAATTGATGACTTGCATCCCTGGTTTGGACAGTACATGGGTGAGGATATTACACGTATGCAAAAGTATGAGGAAGGTGGTTTGCCTCCTGTCACAGTTTTATTATGTTAGTTCATACCTCCTCATCAATGTCTGTCTTAGATCTGCGCCGTGGAAATGAACGTCTTTTGATCATTTGCCACAAACCTGCTACATTTTTCTTCACTTTCTTTCTCCTTCTTATTTCAGACTAATTTCTTTTTGAGAAACTGTCACAGGAGACAACCCCCTTTGATGCATGCAAAGTTTATCAAAAGGTTTCAGAGCAGCTAATTATTCTTCACACTTTCTTAGCATTACATCTTTGACATTATAACACTCAAACAAAACTGTGCATGCGACATGAACTCCAAGAAGGATAACCTAAAATTTCCTCAGTGAGGGAGTTTTTTTATTCTCAGAGTATTTAAAAGTTACTGTCAAGTTAAATTAATAAACTGTAATTGTTCAATAGCAGTTCTTGATGTACAAAAGGAGATCGAGCTGTCAGCTCTCTTAGACAATGAAAAGTGAAGATTTTTCTAATCTAGATAAAGAGAGTAACAGCATTTCACTCACTTTTAAGTAAATCGTGTTTAGGTAAAATAAACAAAATATGTTTAAAGCAATCCTCTTTATATTGCTTTTAAATCAGACAAACAGCATATCTTTATCATGATGTTACTAAAACTGTAACAATTAAAAAGGAGCAGAGTGCAGGTTCTGGAGTTTTTGTGGAAGTTTGTTTGCCTTTGTGATGAGTTAAAACCAGGTAAACGAGAGCAGGAAGCACGTCAACACACACCAAGACAATTTATCCCAAATCACTCACATGAGCCTGCAAATGGAGCCTATAGACAACAGCAATGGAAGGAAGAGAACCTGTTTTATATGTCGGACGATTATAAGAGCATGTATATAGAAGTAAAAAATGTTCCCCTTTTAAACTTGAGAAACATATTAACCAAAACTTGCCCCAAAATGTTAACTCTTTAAGCCAGTTAATGAAGATGGATTTCAAATGTGTTCAACCTTTGATGAACTAGTGATTTGTCAATGGTTCACCCAGCCTCTTGCCAAATGACCACTGGACTCAACTCATCTCTCTGTTTGGCTCCATTACCCACCTAACAAGAATCATCCCACTGTAAGCACTTTTGTATATAAAATGTAATTTATACTGCATGTTAAGTTTGATTTATGTTTGACACGTCCACGAGGTCGAAACAGCCAATCACGTCCTTTTTGGCCTCTATGTCTCTCTGCACAGTGTCCGTACGGACAAAACTTTATACACCGCGCACCTAGGAAAATCTGTAGCTATGTGGACAGATTAGTGCAGAAAAACACTTTGAACAATAGGACTGAATGGCAACGATTCGCAAATATAAACATCTGGAGACATCATGCTATTTAGCTCATAAATAGCACCACTATCAACAGATTGTAGAAAAACTCCTGGAAAGAAATTAATTTCCCTCTTGAACGGCATGAAGAGGCTTTTTCTACTTTAGGATATAGGTAAACACAGCAATTTCTAAAATGTAAACTTTTAATCACATCTTAACCAAATTGTCTAGAATAAATAACGACCTTACAATGGTTTCCAGAAACCTTCTTTCTTAGACTTTCTTCTTTCTTGGACTACATTTTTTTGGTGAGAATATTGCTTTGATAAAGACTGGGTGATTGTAATCCTACTTTTTGGCATCAAATTAAAGCCTTGATTGTTAATTTAAAAGGGAAAGAGGTTTTACAAGATGCCCATGTAATTTTAGATAATGCGCTTCAATTTGCTTGGCTCATTTTTTGGACTTGGACTTAAACACCTTTTCCCCTTTTGCACACAGGGGATCTTGCCCTTTATCTAATCAGAGTAATGGAATTTTGCCTTACATCTTTTTAAAAGGGAATCCGAGTTTCTTGATTTCCTCAACTGATGACACTGTTTTGTGTTTGCCAAAATGTTTCTCCCAGCATATTAGATTTTGATTTCGTCAGTTAGAGAATTTATGTCTTAGTTATGTCTACAAAAGTCATACTGCTTTAAAAATAATGGCAGTGACGGATTGGATATTAATGTAAATTAATATCAAATCCAAAGTATATTGAATTGCCATTGTAATGTCAAAATTCTGATTTTGATGTGATATTCCCATACACATAAGATTAAAATGAATCAGAGAAATAAAAATAACTGTTTTAATTCAAATTAGTGATGAAAATGTGGCCTTTCTTTGTATTTAATTCAAAAAAAGATTGAGAACCACGGGTCTGTATAGCTTATGGAAAACTGAAAACAAGGCTTTTGATCAGTATCTTGAAAAGATTTTTCTTTTATAAATAATCTAACTAACAATATTCAAGTTTATGTTTCTAACTTTGAAAAATGTGTAAAGGTTTAAGGACTATAAATACTTTTGCAATGAACTGTGTGTTCAATCTTTACAATCTCTTTATAATCTATGTCCTTTTTATTTGCGTGTTCTGTGGTGTTGGGTCTGTTTGATCACTATTGATTCCTTTGTTAATGTACAAAAGGATCCTAGAGACGGTGCTTAAATAGATTACAGTAAACCATAAGTATATTTGCAAACATTAGGTACTGTATAAGGGTTGCACTGAGTTCTCTAAAGTCTACCAGGATACAAGAATACTCCTGACGTTTTGCCTTGATTTCATTATGAGGCTGCAGTGAGATGCATTCTTGGAGAACATAGAGAGTTTATTATCCCTTCATAACAAGGAAGTTTGTGAACAGTCACATATTAAAAAGAAGTTTGTGCAGACTTTGAAAGCATTGGTTGTTAAATAAAGCATGGATGGTGTGGACACCTTTCTGCATCCCCAGCAATGGCTTTTGTCTGATTATTCTTGCCATTACCTGGTAGGTGTGAAGAGGAGGAGAAAAATCCACTTTGTGCACGGCTATAGTTTTAGTGTCAAAGCAGCCTTGAAAGGAGAATTGACAAGCCGTTTTCAGAAGGGTCCCCGCTGCCTCCACCCTTTTCTTCCCGTCTGCTTCTTCTCTCACACTTTCTCATATTCTCCCTATTAATTTGCATGTGTGCCAAAATTAGCAGATCACTAGTTAACTAAACTTCACATTTTGGCCAGGAGGGACATGGTTGGATACTTGTATTTAATAATAAGACTCAGAAAAAGTTAACAGATTAGAGAAACTGTGTCAGTGATGATGAAACCTAAGCTAATGCGATAGAGGATGGATGTCTGCTGAGGATATGTGCATAAATTAGGAAGCATATTTGAAATAAAGTCGACAAAGTCTTAAATTACTTTGGTATAATGTGTTCAGTCATGGCTTACATTTTATAGAATACATTTAAAGGAGTTTAAAGTTTACCCATCACCCAATATCAAGTTATATCTTACACCTTTTCATAGTAACAGCTGAATTCAAAATTATCATCTTACAGGCAGTAGATATAAACAGCTAGTGTCTTTATTTAGAATAACTAATGGATGTTATGGTATGCAAAAATCATGGTGCTGTAATGTTTCCACCTTTTAAGATTCCATGGATGATACAAAAATAAATTTGTACAGATAAAAAAAAATTGTCAGTTTATGAGAAACTTAATCAGAAATGCTGCCATTAGGAAACAGTGTTACCAATGTATTTAACACTGGTTTATAAAAAATATAAATGCTACGTTTTTTCTTTTATAAGTATATTTTTTTCATGGTTGTAATGTTTTATTGATTATAGTAATATACAATTTCATAAATGAAGTTAGTTTGGTTGACTGTTTCAATTTAAAGAGGAATTTTCAAAAATAACTGGATTGTAAGAGGTTGTGGCATAACATGAAATTGAAATGTACATGATTTCTTGCATCTGTGTTTGCCTAGCTCGGAAATATGGTGAAACCTAGAAATTTTGGTGAGTCAAACAGGTAGAGTAACATTGCCAATAACTTCTACTTCAAGCAAAATACAAAGGAAAGTCTCTGAATCGTAAGGAAAACCAGCCAGGTTTGCCACGTTTAGAAGCACACAGTCTGTATAAAGCAAGCAGGAAAGAATCTGATAAAAATCAATAAAAACATTTTAATAAAATATACTTTACCCATGAGGACAGAAAACTGATGAAATGAAATGGTGATCCTTTTTGAGTACAAACAAAATACCAAATGTTCAACGACAGGATGCTTCTGAGGGATATTGTGGAAGAAATGTGGTTACTGCCCTCCTCAACATATGAAATGAATATAGGGCTGCAAAAACAAAATGACACAATTATGATTAGCTACCGTGAGAGCAGTTTAAAACCTTTTGTGGTTCATGTAACAAGGTTTAAACTGGTTTGCTTTCACACTTTTCAGACAGAGTCAAACCTCATGTAGTTGTTACAGATGTTTTCAAAGGATTTAGTGATCAAAAAGAAAGAAAGCACAAACAAGAAAGTCCATCTTAACGGGTATAACCTTTTACCAAAATTTTAATTGAAAAATTCAGAGCTATCCCTTTAAATAATTTAACTCAGCTTTGACGTATGTTTTTTATTTTGATTAGTTAAGCAAGGAAAAACAGAATCAAATCAACTATTTCGCAAAAAAACAAAACAAAAAAAAAGCAAAAAACAAAGCCAGCCTACAACACAACAAAAGCCCCAGTAAACATCACCTTACCAGTACTATATTAAACATAAAGGACCCAACCATCGCTATATTTGGTTGTCAGCGGAGAAAACATGAGTTTCTTAAACATTGAAAAATAAGACCGATATCATTTGATCGTTATAGCCTGAAGAGGTTCTCATGATGGAGGACCGGCGGCTCATTGTTTCAGGTAGCTACATATCTACATGGTTCTGTACAGGTTTAAAGGCGTGCACATGAAAAGTTAAGTTCTGATGCCATGAATAATGCACATTGTTTGCTTAGGGGGGAAGGTGGTTGTGGGCTGCGGGGGAGGGGGTATAGGATTGGATTCCCATGACACCAGACAACTTCAAGCTAACTGCCAAGCTTGTGCAGGAGTAAATGCAGAGAAGGCAAATATGATATTCAAAAACAAAACCTAATGCTATGGAGATTTGATACAATACTTTCCATCCCCCTGATGGATGAATCTAGCCTTGATGCATGTAGCCGTATTTGATCATTTCTTTATCTTAAATTACAAGCTTTAGAGGAAGCCAGTAAATTATGGGGCTGTTGTTAAGCGGAGAGTCCCAGGCTAGGGAGATAGTGGCACTTTGCCAAGAAAGCAGCCCCCTTTCATGCCAGCACACTTAAACCTCATTAGAACGGCTTTAAAACATTCTCACACTACAAACCCCATTTCAGGCCAATTAAAGAGACTTGAGAAATCAAACATTCAACATAATAAAAGTAGAAAACATAAATGCGTTGACAGCTATTTCATCAGACTTTGTTTCTACTGCCAGCACTTACAACATTTATTTGCAACTGTAAAACTGCACAAGTAAAATAGTTAAGAGATGCATATCCACTGGGTAATGGTGGGGTGAATGCAAACATGTTTGAGAAACTAAAGGAAAGACAATTCTATCCAACTGAAAGAAGCCAGATAATGTAGGCAGATTTCCTGCAGTCAAAATTCAAAATTCTGTCTTCAACGACATAAAAATAAATCCACATCATTAAAAGGTATTCTGATTTGCTGAGCAAAAGAAGAAAAGGAAACAACAATGAATATCAATGACAGAACTGCTCATTATTGCTGCTGTGAATTTCTTCTCAAAAGTTAAAAACAATCTATCTTCAAGATACAACAATCACATTAAAAGTTGAATGCCTAAGATGTCAGAGTAGTATATATTTCTATATATAACGCTTCACCAAGTGTCACTGTATGAAGTAGTATTAATATTGTGACAGTCTTAAAAAAAGTTATATATTCTGCTGTCAATGTGATACTATTCATCTGATGACTAATAAATGGGTAGACACATCTGTCAGAAATTAAGGGATAGAACCATAAGCAAAAGCGTTAAGATGTTCAACATACCGTGTAGTTCAAAAAATAAAAACACTCTGCCTTTTCATCAAATGTTGCTTTAAGGGTTTTGTTTTTTAAAAGCAGTGGTGCAAAAGCAAGTTTTTGAAACCTCAGGAAATACAAACATGTCTGCAAAATACAAAGGTGTTGGTGGCAATGTGCACTCGTAATGCTCAGGATCTAGCATGAATAATATGATTATATGGGACTTTTCTATAGGAGCAAGTAATTTGCACACCCTTTTGGACAATTAAATGTATCCCACCTGAAATTTATATCCATCTCTTTATAGGTTTTATGTTTAGTGTAAAGATTTGATATGAAAAACCAACTCAAACTAGCACATAATTCTGCAGTTAGAAGAAACACTCAGTGGTCTTAAGACGGTTATAGGTCAGAAATTGTTTTATTGAAAATTAAACATCGCAAATGCGTGGCCTGGCTTTGGTGCTAAGCTACATCGGTGTTCATAAAGCACAAATCCAACTGCAATCCGTATTAATCTGAAAGAGGAATTATTGACTTTTACCTGGAGCAGGTTTCATTCAAATAAAAAGAGAAATAAATGTACATCATTCTCCAAATTAAAATGTGTACAGGTTCAAAAGTAAAAACATTGGATGCTTTTATTAAACCATTAATTAAATATCTTCCCACAAAGATCCATTTACTAATCAGCCAATTAAGATAAAAAAAACAAAAAAAAAAAAATCTAAAACAAAGATTTATAAATTAATGAAATTGCTATAACAACACTCCTACTTTTAGGGTTTAAGAATATTTTTGTAGACAGATCACAAACAAGTAAAACTTTGAGGGAAAAAAAAGGAAAAAGACAGACTTATACACACAGAGAAGTTATATTAGAAAGCAAAAGTTGCCTATCTTTTGCAAGATAATATTAAATGTTTTTCTGGCCAATTTGGAACCGTCTCATTACCGCCCACAATCCGTTTTGATGTGCTTCAGCGGTGACCAACTCCTCAAAAAAGCCCACATGTGTTTACTGCTTTGTTGGACAATAGTGTCTATCAACAACACACTCCATCCTCATTTAGTATGCATGCTGACATTTTTGAGCATGCTTAATTTTGCCTCTTCTTCAGTGTGAATATACAACAACCTTCAAATCATGTTTGAATTAGTATGCAGAATACGATGTTGATACAGAATTGGTTATGAGAAAAGTGGCCTAGACTCAACAACAGCAGCCCTGAATTTGTAATTGTAGCGTGCTCCAAAGCTAGGACTCTGTGACATTCAACAGAGGGTGACTTCAGATGTGTCAAAAGTGTAGTGTTGGAAATATTTACCAGCATAGAGTTGGAGCGTCCATTCAAGGGTTGGGGCTCAGTGAAGAAATCGGTGTTGTGGTCGAGTCGTCCGTGCCCTCCATACTGAACCATGTCTGAATCCAGCTTGATTTTGTATCTGACACAGATCTGGGTTAAAGTGCAATAACGGTGGGAAACTAGCTTAAGAGCTTGAAGACAAAAGAAGATAAGAAAGGAAAGGTTTTATCAACGGTGCAGACTTGGTTTAACAGTGCTCAGGTGGAGAATACTTCCTGAAATCCTCAGATTCATTAGGATTTATCTCCTTCACATACACTAAAATGTACCAGGGAGGAACCAATGCACTAAGAAAATTATGACTAAAATAAAGCCACAAATTCAACTTTGAAAGTTGAATGAAAAATTGTCATCTAAGAAAAGATTGCAATGTTTAAAGGGAAGATTTGTTCACCTTAAAGGTCAACTGCTCATGATGTCATCTATATGGTTCAGGTTGACATCAGTTAAGGGACATCATTGCAGCGTTGTTGTGTGGATCTAAGCACAATAAACCATTCCTATAATACCCCACATAGTATAAACACTGATTTAACTGTTGGCCATGTCAAATAAAATATGTTTTCTAAATTTACATGACGAGCTATACATAGTTAAAGTTGAATATTTCACTCTATTGTGTAAGAAAAAGGTTTGGAGCTGTAAAACTTTGTAGATATAACATAGCTGAATAATGAGGGGAAAAAATGCAATGGCTTTGATCAGGTGTTGAGAAGCTTTATGTACTGTATGTAAGGAAGGGGGAGGAAGGCAATCCCACGTACTGTCACTTTTTTTCTCCCTGTACCGTCTCTCCTCTGTGCATCTGAATGAGGATGCAGAGATACTGAGGAGCAAACCGATGGCAGGTCCCATTATGAAGCTTCCATGATTTGTGTGTATTCTGAAAAAGGGACCACAATAAAAAAAGAACCTGCATGAAATATGTAAATCATGCCATATGCTGTGTTGGAGGGTCTTCAGTGTAGCTACCTTTCTTACGAGCACCCAAATCTGCCCTTCAGCTGGCTAATAAAACCTAGCTGGAAGAGCTATTTTCCAAGGACATTTTCAGAAAACCTTTTTTAACATGAGAGGGCTTGATATAAGTGTAGTACACATCTTCTGTCTTAAGAGGAAAAAGAATGGTTGTAAGAGCCAGTGAAAGGGCTGGTATTAATTTCAGAGAAAATATACAGAAGATTAAAGAGCTTAAATGCTAAAGAGTGCAGCGTGACAAAAAGTCAAACACCTATTTCTTACCTGGAAAATTTTGAACAGGAAAACTTTGATTTTGCACTTCGATCTGTTTAGTTACCATAAGCAGCCATTGCCTCTTCCCTTACAGTATAATGTACAACATAATGAAGATGCAAAAAGCATCTTTCTTGTATATTTTATAATTTTACTTGTAACAAACGTGCAGGAGACATGTGAACAGAACTCTTACCACACCCCATAGGGATATCACACGGAGAAGCTATGCCAGGACAGCTTTGCTCTGCAAAAAGGACATCTGGCAATGCTTTCCTAATTGCTTGATTGACTTTATTGAATCAACTGGTTGCATCTGGAATCAAAGTAAACAGGTTGCAGAGACGAAAAACAAACCTGTGTTTTCAATACCTTTAACCTTTTATATCATGTGCATGCTTTAGTGGGTGAAAGCACGTTTTGCGCTAGTTTGACCCCTGGAATTGCAACATTACACACATGAGAAGAGTAGTAACCACGCAGCACTCACAGCCAGCAAGCCTCTGCTCTCAGAGAGCACAGCAACCTTAGGCAGGCAGACGCCATGTGGTGCCATGAAGTAGCCTTTTACCTAACATGGAGGCATATTAGCTGTGAGCACCGCAGCAGGGTACGAGGTCATAGGGACACAGGAAGAGACGCAGGATACTAAACCCCCTACCCAATCCCAGCACAGGTCAAGCCCACAACCCAGCAGCCCTGGCTGACAGGCTGAGCACAAGCTCCTGGCAGCAAAACCACCCAGCACAAATTAGCAGGGCAGGGGCCTCATTATTTCTTCAAAAATCACTTCTTTTATTTAGCCAAGTTATCGTTGTCACATTATGGATGTGATACATTTGCTCTTGATTAAGGCACTGGATGCAAATTTTCCATTTACAAATAAATCTAAATATAAAAAAAGAGGATTATAGTTTACATATTCAAAATGTTCACACTCCGGTCTAAATCTTGGTTGATCGGAAATTCAAAATCTTCAGAATCTTCAGTTTAACAAGTTTATAGGAAACATTTTTGATCTTGACATTGAGTCTATTGAAAAGTTCTTTGATTGATTGATCGGGTAGAGCACACAGACTTCTCATGGTTCGAACAGATATTCTTTTAATATCAGAAACTAACCTTAAAAGAAATTAGAGTTTGTTTATTGGTTTGAACTTTAGAAGAGTTAAAAAAAAAACACGTATAAGTGTCTCCCTCTAGTATATTTTTTATTCTATTTAGATATAGGTTAAATAAAAGTATAGTTTTGTTCTAATGCTATTTCCAAACTTGCTTTGCAGTGTCAGGTGTTTCAAACTGGTATAATATTTGTCAGGAAGTAGTATCTTGCCTGCATAATTGGTTAGATGGAGCATCCACAAAAATACCTGTTATGTTCTCACATGCCATTCATTTTTGCCAGCATGCCTTTTTCACTTGGACATACCATCGTCAGATGAACAATGGACAAAAAAAACAAATTAATAAACATATGGACTTTATGGGGCCTCCTCCTTTCTTTTAAACTTGCAATACTGTTACAACATAGATGAGTGTTTTCTATCTAAAGCATTGGTTTCATATGACCCAAGACTGGGTTACCTGCTCTCCAGTTCTTTGCAGGCCCTTCACTAACCACTGTGTCATGATATATCTGCCACATTCGGTTTTTGGGATTGTTCTCAGCTACTCATCAAACTATCGCCATTTGGCCAGTGTTAAAGTCACTCAGATTCCTACACTAGCCCATTTTCCCTGCTTTCAACACATCAGATTAAAAAAAGTGAGTGTTCACTCACAGCAAAGTATATCCCATCCCCTGTCAGGGGCCACTGTAATAAAATAATCAACATTATTCACTCTAGCTGTCAGTAGTGTTAATACTGAGAACAACTCACATCTATGGATGGGTGTTCGTGTGTGTATCAGTGTGTGTCTCTGTTACACAGAGTCCTGGAAATGAGGCATAGTTACAGTAATTTAGAGTTCCCCATCAAACCCCTCTGCAAGGACCGAGAACCAACACAAATTGGTAGTTGGAAGGGTTTGAGCGATTACGTCTTTGTTAGTGGCTACAGATGGCTGCAGAGACAGTTTGCGGTTCAGCTTTAAAGCTTTGTGATCAATACAGCGGGTGTGAATAAAGAGGTAGATTAAAGAACACAATCAGTTTTACCCAATGACTAAAGTGAAAAGTGGGCAGACCAAAAGCTTAAAGATTAGAGTCATCGATGACCTGAAAACAATCATGCTGACCACAATTTCAGCACAGGCTACCACTTAGTTCCTCCATAAGCTCATTGTTACCTTTTTTTCTACCTATATCGAAGCAATAAGTTTCTCCTGTGGGTAAATAAGAGTTAAGTGAGCTCTGTGCACACATCTAAAGAATGCGGCATGGCCTTGTAATTGTTGTAAATACCATGTCTAGTCTTTTCAGAGTCAATTTTACCTTGCATTCTGATTTAAGCAACATCAGGGAGAAACAAATGATAGAGTGTTAGGGAGAAAAAAACAAGAGACAGACTATGCAAAGGTAAAATAAATACATTTTCTAAAATGACTGAATTTTGCACTCAGCATTTCAAGATGCTTAAAACACAGCAGGTATCCAACAGCCCACCATATTTAAACAATGTAATCAGATTTGACCTTGATTGAATTAGATTTTATCCATGAATTAAGGAATGCAAAGTGTAAGCACATGTATTAAATATCCACAGCATTTTCTTCCCCCAGACTTATTGGAATTCTGGCTAATAAATTTGTTTGTTGAAACCAACCCTTGCCAGCAACACCATACTGGGCTTCTCCAATAACACTTCACAAAGTTGGGAGAGAAACACAGACCATTTGTATTTGTTAAATCTCTCTGAAATATCCAGCATCACCGATCTCAAGCATACTCAATGATTGCAAAAAGGTTCTAGGTCTTGCCTGATGAACTGATGAATATAGAAAAGCTTTCCATCGTCCGTACTGAAAGATTTCAAATGAACTTTGGTTTGCATCGAGTCAAAAATGTTACAACAAAAACAAACTAATATCAACACCAACCGCTGTGTTGAGCAAGTATGCATTGAGGTGGCATTTTCTGAAAAAAA
>JAUZNJ010081303.1:0-23959 GCA_034780135.1 Jordanella pulchra | reverse complement strand
TAATACATCAATACATACATACATCCATCCATCCATCCATCCATCCATCCATCCATCCATCCATCAACAACCTTTCGTCCGTCCAACCGTCCATCTGATTACTTACAGCATTTATCTTGCATCCTTCTCTCCAGCACTCTTTTAAAGAACGAAATGTTGTTTTCATTACTTAACAGGATTTGTTTGAAAGCCCACCAGTAACTTCAGATTATTCAGTCAACCTCTGTACTTCTGTGAAGCTCACTGTACTTGGATGTTTGGTACTGAATGTCATGGTATGTCATTTTCACGGTACTGCGAAGGACACCCACATTTCCCACCTTAGGAATTCTGAGTAAGTGTGTATTATTTAGGTTTTTTTTCCTCCTACATGAACCCAGCTCATAATTTACGGTCGCTAAAAGGGATGTTTATGTAAAGAATCTTTTAACCTCAACACAATTTGTATTGTTTTTTTTGTCAAACTGCGGCTGAAACATTATCTTTTGAGCCTTAAAGCTAAAGTGTGGCGGTCGTTCAGGCCTGAAGCCAACGCGCTGGGTAGAAGGAAGCACAGCCAGAAGATTTTCAAAATTCAGATCCTCAAGAGACTAATCAGGCATGAGGTCCAGAAATGTCAAAACAACTGCTCCCTCCAACTAAAGTAAAGCTTTCCACCTTGTGTAAACCCTGTTGTGATATGCACATTCAGTGAAGTAAGAGTGTAACTGGTTTAGCTTGGTCTGCCTGTCCTGAGTCAGATGAGACGCTTGAATCCAAAGTATGGTGAAGCCTGATAGCGGAGGCTACCTCATGAGATCACGATGCAGAGTGTCAGTGTTATGTTTTTACTTTTTTTAACAAGAGCGAATGAGGCTGTATTATATCATGACAAAAAGATTGATGGGTAGTAATTTGTGGGCAGAAAGTCCTTTGGTCCACTTATCCCTAAACCACTAAAAGAATGCATATTTGTTTCTTCAAGAAATGGCTTTGGTGAAATGAAAGATAAAACTCCCTCTAGTGATTACTAAACCAATATTCAGGGTTTGCTCTCTGATTTCCTCCTTCTTCTGCATCCGTAAACTTATAAAACATGATATGATCGTATATTTATAAAAATTCCTTAACAAACTTTTTCTCTCTGTCTCTCTTGTTGTAGGAGATAGTGTTTAAACAATCAGCCTTAGTTTAGTAACCACAGCATATTTGGCTGCTGGGGGTTTAGAGGGAACAAACCTCAGCCAAGTGAACCTCTCAAACCTTGACCTTTGTCTCTTTAACGCCCACACACACTCTCTTTTTCTCTTGTTTTCCTCTCGTTCCGTCTCAACAAAAACACACCAACAAACCAAAAAACATGTCCTCGCACAGTACCAACATTTTGCAGCCTCTGCCCCATCAAGAGAATTAAAGACATAAAACACTTTGACACTGACGGAGAGAAAATCTGATATAGTTTTAGATATGCACAGACACCCACACACGGAGCTCCCAAAAGCTAACACTCTCTGGCCAAGTGGCTTCGCCGCTGAGGCCATGACCCCCACGCCCCCCCATCCTCGCTCCTCCTCACGGGCTATCTGTCTGTGGGCCAATAGAGTCCAGGCAAGCTGGGGTCTGTGAGGGGCAGGAAGGGGACTGATGATTAGGATTTGGGAGGTGAGGAGGAGTTTGGGGAGGGAGGGGGGGAGGACACGAGGGGTGAGCATATCCCTGACCCTCTGTCCGATTCCTGGCAGCCAGACCGCTGCTCCAGGAGGGAACAGAGGGAGGCCCTGCATGTGTTTGTGATGTTTCCACACCCACAGAGCAGATAGTCGACATCCGCACTCCCTCACACGCACAACATAGATTGATGGGATATTTAACCCAGCCTCGGCTGCATGGACCCTACTAGTCTGTAATCAAAACTGTGTAGCTTAGCTTTGGACTAAATGAAGCTAAACAAACAGCTACTGAATATGATAATTAGTTTACTCATTAAAAAGCACAGCGTTTTGCAAAAGTTCAGATCTGGGGTCTTTAACATTGCTTAGTCCAGGGACTAAAGTGCTGAGAAAGGTATTAACACCAGATTGCGGTAGATAATAAAGATTCAACCTGTTAAGCAAAAGTGTCTGAAAATATACAACAAAAAATGTTAAGAGTAGCTCCACAGTTATCAGGTCTTAATACAAAATGTTGGTACCTATGAGATCTGCCATATGTTACAATACTTGATTGATTTGTGGAAAAACAAAATATATCTAAACGAGTAGCAAGCGTGAAAAAAAGGAATAGTAGTTCTCAAAACACTGGTTAAAGAAAAATGTTGCAATCACAGAAAATAGAAAGAAGCAAAGTGCAAAAAGGTTGCAAATACATAAACAGGTCGCAATTGAAAAAGAATCGGTGAACCCATAAAAGATGCTAACACAAAAACAAAACATGCAAAGGAAAAAATATGCAAGCAGCAAAAACAGCTGCAAGTTAGGAAAAGCTGCAAATTAGCACTGCTTAACAAAAGTGCTCCAGACCACTAGGGGGAGTCAATCATCATCTTACGTTGGACCAAACAGTTAATATTGCTATATGGTGTTTCCCACTTTAGGGGCTGAATGCTTCAAAAAATCCAGCCCACATTGTCCAAAAGCACCACCAAGGCCGGAAGTCATCCACACGGTCTAGCTTTCCCCACCAGTCTCCACAGAGGACGAGACTCCATGACAGCATGAAGCCTATACTTTTTCCAACAATGTAAACTATATTGAAGGGAAACACATTTTTGAGGCAACAAATATCATCTGCAATTTGTTTAAGTGACTTTTCTTTGCAGAAATAAAAAGGTATATGATTGATATTTAAATGAATTGAAAGATGAGTCATGGAGTTTTCTAATTATACTGCCTCCTGTGACCAAAACACAGAACTGCAGCACTCTTCTGCTCGTTCTCGTATCTCACACTCGTACTTAACAAGGTTTTTTTTTTTTTTACTTTTTTTACTTGATGTTGATTTGCCTTTGGTGTCTAAATTAAGCTGGATGTCGGTCGCTTCTTAATATCTGCAAAAGCCATATTCCGTATGATGTTTTGATTGTTTTCTAGATAGTGCCCATTTAACATGGATGGGCTTAACATCACATCCGCTGAACAGAGTGAGAACTTCTTACCTGAAATAAATCAAATAAAATGTGATACAGGCTTATAGATGCATCTGAACTGAACTACTGAGGTGTCAGTCTGTTCATCAAATGATGTTTTAGTTGCAACATAATGTCTAATTAATGGATCTTGACTTTAATATTGACCGGACACATGTCATTAAATCAAACAGGACATACTTTAGCATTCTTTGTTTGATTACTTTACAGAACTAAAGAAAAGCTATGTTATTATAAATATATATTAAACTAGAAAAGCGCTCCAAGAGCGAAGACCTCCGCCAAGCACATCATTCCCCCCGACATATTGTGACCTCCACCTTCACACCGGACCCAGATCATTACCAAAAGAATTTCTGTATCCGGATCCGGATCCCCACAAAAAGTTAATGGATTGGTCCTTAGCCCACGACGCACCTTTGGTAACATTTTCAAGTAAATCCGTCAATACCCTTTTCTGTAAAGTTGCCATCAAACAAACAAACAAACAAACCAATGCTACCGAAAACATAACCTCCTTGGCGGAGGTAAAAATACATTTTTGTAAAAATTAATTGGAAGGAAAAATCATGTAAATTATATTTTTTTTTTAAATCCAAAATATTGGGAATAACTTTTACTCATTTTTTTCCTTTTATCTAATCTTTGATGAATGTCAGCATTTGTATCAAGATTGCAGGCATGCATTAAAGATTAGCACACCACCAGTACAACATTAGAAATGAATGTTTTGAAGCCTACTTTTTATTTTATTATAGTTCACTTAAAAGACTTGAATGAGACAAATATTAATATTTCAATATCATTTGACAGTTTTGTGTGTTTAAATGTCCTCCAGTAAAGATCAGAGGTAGATTCAACATGATGTGGTGAAAATTAGGTACTTTCTCTGTATGAGAAGGGAGGAAAACCCCCTGGTCTGCTGATACCTCCCGAGGAGAGCTGGCTCCAGAAATGGAACTCTTTTGAAATAAATCTTAATTTTTATACATTCTCATTTAAAAACAAAGGCAATACCTAAATCCAAACAACAAGAACTGACAAAAGTTTTATGTCTATATTCACAGAGACTTTCCGTTTAATCCTGCTAAACTTTAGCTTTTTTGCAATAAAAAACAAGTAAAAACTTCAACCTTTTGATGGGCTAATTTGATAGAAATGTGCCCTAAAAGGCTTTTTTTCTAATCAACACAATACTTAGGTTGTCTAAATACAAATTCCTGCTAAGTTTTTTTTGTATTTTTTATTTTAAAAAGTAAATCATGCATAATTCTCCTTACATATTTAGCTCTAATTCACCTTCATCCAAGATTATGGTTAATATATTATCCTTAACTCCCCCATCAAGGAAAATATGGAGAGTTGGAAGAAGGCAGACTATCTACAAAAATTAATATATTCTAGTGTTTCAGTTGTAATCAAACAATTGTAGCTAGGTTGCTAGCTTGTAGAGCACCGAACACATTCTTCATGGGTAACCAACATTTTTTGAAAAGCTAACTAAAACTCATGATTAGTCCAAGATTAGAGGAAAATTAAAAACAGAAAAAAGAACAATATAAATATCATTTTCAGATCTTTTCTGCCAAGAAAAATGCATGCTAAAGGGACAGACAGACGGAGGAAAAGATTTCCTGATCTTGTCTGCGTTCCAAAAAACACTAATCAATGTTACTGACTGACGTTTGAAAAATGTTTCTTCAGAAAGACCTAAGAGCAAATTAAAGCATGCTTGTACAGCTGAGACTTTTTCTGATCCTTTTGAGAATCTGGGCAAATTATCTATGACGTCAGATGTATTTTATCGGCTGTAATTCAGCAAAGCGGTTTGTTGGAGATATGACTGGTATGGGCTGTATAAATTTTGGAAAACCTGGAGGAGGGTAGTTTGAATCAGTAACCTTCCTCTCTTAGCCCTGCCTCATTAACATCAAGAAGGCTGCTGTCACCTTCTCCTTTTGGCGATGCCATGTTCTATGATGTGGCCTCAGGGCGGGAGGGGTCTGTATTTGTGTGGTTGTAGACAGGAGGCAGGAGGGGGATCCTATTTGTTTGTTTTGCCCTCTAGACGTGTCTGAGAGCAGATTAAAGGATTTAGCTATCGGTGGGGTGGTGGCTCAAAAATGGCTTGAACTCTTTGGCCATCCACATGAATCTCTAATGAGGAAGCCAAATGAAACCAAGAAGGTTTCTTCTAAGCTGAAAGGAGCCAGTGGGAAGAAATACAGTCATGCTGAAACTAATTATACATCAAGACCAGTTTCTTTCTTTGCTGTTGCACACGTTGCACGCATTTTGGCTAAACAGGAACATAAGCATAGGTTTTTATTTAGATATTTACATTTAGTTGAAAATAGGATCAGACATAATTCTAATAATTAAATATATTCTGGATGATTTGCTCAAGTATAGCAAAGAATAAGAACAGACTGGTAAAAGATCTGGGGGAAAAGGCTGCCCAAACAAACTTTGTTCATGGTAAAAAAAAAAAAGTAATTAACTCTTAAGCTAATTGCTGAGTATGCCACACGTTACTGTGGAGGAGCTTTGAATCCTTTAAAGATTAATCCAGGAGGGGGTTGGCTACCTTTTTAAAGTTACCCCACTTACAGTATGTCCAGATTTCAACCACTCCAAAAGCTTCACTTCAGAAATTCCAGTTTTGGTCATTGTTCTGCTGTATAATACAAGTTCGAGTAATGAACTGAAAGGTACTCATTCTGCTTCAAGTTAAGTTGAGAGCAGAAAATGAATCAACCCTCAATTTCAAGTTTAGCAGCTTTTGAATAAAAACTTTCAGGGATGATGTGTTTGATTAGAATGCAATTTATAGTAACTTCATCTTAATATTTTGTTTAACATAATTTCATTATTGTTAAATTATGAACACTGACAGAGCAAAGCATGTAATGTTTTAAATTCCCTTCATTCTTATGACATCCTTATAATTATGACCTACATTAGAATTAAAATCTATATTTTGTTATCACAGGGAATTTCATCTTCTACGCTTAACCCAACGCCCAGGAAGAAAAGAGCTATCTGAATAGCAGGCTGTGGCCTTTACTGTTCCATGTGTGTTTGTTTTTTTAATTTTAACCCCCCTAAAACACCACAAGAAAGTCTGACTTTTAATACACAAAATGAAAATGGCATGTATGTATTGTTTTCACTCTAAAATTTAGTGTGATATCATTGAATTACTACAGAAGCATTAAGCAACATGTAATTGTTTTAGATAAAATATACTAGAAAATAGTTTTGACTATGTTTATGTAGCCGGTCTGGCTGCACGTGCATATATAAACATGTGAACAGCTGGCTAACTAGCGTAGCATAGGATCAAAATGGCAGACAATGAACAAGCAGACTAAAACGTTCACCCAAAGAAAATCAGGACTCATTATTACCACAGAAAAATATGTTGTCACATAAGGAAAGTGACAGAACTAGCATTAACATTAGCCCCACGTTTACAAGGTGGAGATGAGAGCAGAAGCAGCTCAAGTTTGACGCTAAGCTAGCTTTTCTCTTCCTGGTTAGCAGCACCATGAATATTTTTTTGTTGTTGTTGGTTTAGATTGGATGTAACACTACAATAGTGGCATTTCTGTTAATTGCTGCAGCAGTGAAGCTAGTGTTACTGTTATGTGAGGTGATTAGCGGGTAGCATAGCTAACACAGTTCGAATTATTTAATCTAGGCTACCGTGATCCTCACGAACGTTCAGAGATAAATAATCTGAAACTGAACTGATAACTGGTGCTTAGATATGTGGATTTTATTCGAGTCAGTTGTGTGACCCACTTGTCCAGTTGCCTTTACACCAAAAGCAACTTGAGGGGTTTTTACTCTTTACTCTAACCCTATTTTTGTTATTATTAACAAGTATAACCAGATAACCTCTTGTGTCATTTTATTAAGGTAGCTAGAAAGTTGTACTAAAATATGCTCCACAGACAATGCTCAACAGCACACCTAGTGGTTAAAATTCACTTATTGTTTCTTTATCAAAACGAGGTTTAAATATTGTTAAACAGTTTCCGTCTATACTTCTATCACCACTATGGTGATCTTTTCAATTCTGAACAAATTTTTATTTATTAAGATTTTACAACTGATTATATGAAGAAAACAGTACCTATTACAGAATAATAAATAAATAATAAATGTATATTTATTGATCTTCTTTGAGGACGGTGATAAAATTTAGACATTTCGGGAGAATTAACATTAAATTGAGGAAAAATAAAAGCCATATCTGCTACTTTTGGTTTTTAGGTTGTATATAAGAGTTGATCTCATTCTTTGTGATGTACTAATCCAAAACCAAAAGTTCACATTAAGAACTGAATAAAAAAGTATCTCAATTTGGCTATTTAGACACTTCTAAATAGTAAAAATCTGCTTTGATATAATTATGTCAGATGAGATTAATTGCTAATGTGATTCAACTCTAACGACATAATTTACTGGGCCTTTGTATTGTCAGGCTGTATTTGATCAATGAGCTACCACAGCAGCATCAGCAGCCCGCAGCAGGCTGCCACGCGCACATGTGAGTGTGGATGTAATTTTAAAGGGGTTAAGAGGAAAAGAGGTGGAATTGGGTGAGGCACGAGGAGGTGGAAGGGTTGGTGGGTTCATGGGGGTAGGGAAACTGCAACAAAAAAAGAAAAAAGAGGAACACCAAGCATCAAATCTAACCGCAGGCTGAGCCCAGGGACTACAGTGGTGTTGTCTCTTTTGTAATGTATATCAAGTTCACCAAGGCCCTTTTTCATCTGATGGGCCATTGTTAAGGAAAGCTCGCCGGCGTTCCACTCCCCTCTTGACCCCACCCACCCGACACGGGAGCAGGTTGGCCTGCGATTGTTATATGGAAATACGCGCGGGCCTGGCTGGGTGTCTGTCAGGCGAGGATGGCAGGATGGGGGTGAGGAAGGGAGAGGGGCTGATGGTGTGTGTGTGTGGGTGGGTTTGGGGGAGGGGGGGTTGGATGTGACGCCGACCCTAGCAAACGCCCCTGACCCTGAGCAGATGGCGAGGCAGGGTCTCTGCACTGAGCCAGAATTAATAGCGTGTGCCATGTCACATTGTCTGAGACAGGCCTGGAAAAAAAAACCTCCCCCCCTCCGCATCTTCCATTCCTCACAGCCCCACTTTTTTCCTGATTTTTGCCCCCACTCCCTTACCCCTTCATCTCTTTCCTTCCTCCCGACATCTTTGTTCTGTCATTTCTTCACCGTTTTTTTTTTTCAAGCTTCTCCTTTAAAACTTCGCCCATCCCCACCCCCCACCCTTAAAGATTTCTATCCCCTACCATTACTACCACCCGGCCTCCCCACAGAGTGCTTCCCTTTCCAGGCACTCGTTTGCTCATTCATTCACTCATTCATTTATTCACGTGCATCTCATTCATCCCCCCTGCCCTTTTTTTTTTTACAGCAACTCATTCACAGGTTTCCCCACTCGCCGAGGCTTTATTAGAGGACAATTAAGGCACCTGCATTTCAAAAGCTCCCCCTCTGAATGCCTGCCATCCCATTTCCTCACGCGCCTGTTCACTAGGCCCTGTACTGCACACCCATTCGCTTGTCCAAAGCATCCGGCCTCCTTAGCTCGCTCATGTACAGCTTCCCTGGTTAGAACCAATCACTTGCTATCATCCAGTCATGCTGCATAAATGTGGACAGGAGATCAATTTTTGTTTGCTTTTTCTAAAGATGTTCCTCCCTAAGTGTGACTGGATCTTGGATGTTAAGGAGTCCTTTTGGTTTTTATTGAAACAGATCGAGAGTTTTAAATGAATGGTTACTGACAAAATCTATCTTGGAGGAGTGCAAATCCTAAAGATAATGGCTCATACGGCCAGCATGGAAGGTAACCAGACTTTTGCTCAGTTTTTTTGAAGAGGTTACACCTATCCGAGAATCTTTGTCAATTCGGTTGACTTGCAACAGAAAAATCTATAGTTGGAAAATTACAATTGACAAAGACTCCTGGATAGAAAGTCTTTGTAGATTCTTCATACTATTGGTCTCCACGAGTATCTTGCCTGTGTAATTTTTCAGTCATCCGGGTCATGGCAACCTGAAAACAGGCTTAAACTGGAATGTAACAAGACTTTTGCTCAGTTTTTTGAAGACTTTTCAATATATATCTTGCATCAGTTCTGTTGACTGGCACCAGAACTATCTACAGTTGGAAATTGACAATTAACAAAAACTAAGATATAGAAAGTCTTTATAGATTCTTTGTATTATTGCTCTGAAAAGTGTCTTGCCTGGGTAAATTCTCAGTCATCCGGGTCATGGCAACCTGAAAACAAGCTTAAATTGGAAACTTTTGCTCATTTTTTTGAAGCTACCTAACCAGGGGTCTTTTTCAGTTGTCAGTTTTCATCTACAGATTGTTGTTTGTGCGAGCCAACAGAATAGACAAAGACTCCCGGATGGGTGTCAAAATGTCCCGTTGCTGTCCAATTTAACCTTGTTTTCAGGTTGCTATGACCCAGATGACTGAGAATGTACATAGAGAAGACACCTTTTTGACACCAATAAGAAAGAATTAAAGCATTTCCTGTTACAGGTAAGACATGTGTAATATATTGGATTTCAAATAGTCCTTAGAATGTCTAATTTCTCTCTTAATGCTTTATTAACAACAGGCTACAACCATTTTGATTAGGTTTTCTTTGACTGTTTCTTTGACTATCCTTTCCTTTCTTGCTCTGACATGATTTTTGGTGTTGTGGATTTCATTTCCCTGTACTGTGTCACATGTGTTTACATCCCCTCGAGTGAGTGTCAGGTGGTGTAGACGAGGTCTGCAACTGTTAAACTAAATCTGGATGTGAAGAGGAGGAGGCGTGTCAGAAGAGGTTGGTGTTTAGAAAGGTCAACGGGTCAACGTCAGGCTGGTGTACGAATGACAGCTGCTACGTCAGCCGAGGAGAGGAAAATTAGAAGGGGGTCAAACCGCTCTTGTCTAGACACAAAACCAGAAAAACTGGAAAGTGTTTTTAAAGGCCAGAAAAAATCTATTTCAACCTGGCTTCCTTCCGCCTATAAACCAACCTTATTGCCTTGAAATAAAAACTATTTTTCCTCTTTCTCTGCATCTGTTTTAAGCCGCCCGTTTTGTGCTCTGTGGGCTACCTCCAGCTTCTCTCTTGGGTGGGAGACCACGTCGGTCCAAGAACGCTGATGTCACTGATGTTATTTTCAAGAAGCGGGTGAGCTCATTAGCTGGAACCATGCAGGAGCTTGCATCCAAGTGTCAAGAGTGGAGCAGCCTGATGCTGGCCTTCAGCTGCATGGAACCTGGAGAGAGAATATTAGACAAACTGTGTTGTCTGTCAGTTTATTTATCCATCTTTCTATTGGTTAACCCAAAAATGTAATAATAGTCCTGCAAATTATTTACACTCATTTAACTTTTTCACAAATTGCTATTAGAATTTTAGAACATGTATGTCTACAGATATGTTTGTGCGGAAGATGTAGTTCAATGTCTTTTCTTACTCAGCAGAAATTAAACCTTTAATCTTAGGATTTTTTTTAACCTTTACTGTACGTTTCTACCAGCTTCAGACATCTAAAGATTGAAGCTATTTATGCGCAAAACCACTCAAAATAAGTCAAATTGGATAGAGAGAATTTGTGAACATTGTATCAGATTTCTACATTGATTCCTGTCTAAATTCAGGTTTGGACTTTGACTAGGCCATTGGAACACAGGAACATGCTATAGCTCTGGATTTATGTTTAGCACTGATCGGCTAGAAGGTAAACTCCAACATTGGTTTCAGCTCATTTGCAGCTTCTAACTAGTTGTTTTGTTTCCCCCAGGATCGCGGTGTATTCAGCTCATTCACATAATGCTGCCACCACCGTGTTTCACTATGGTGACATTTCTGACTCACATTTTACATCTAGGCAAAAACCTTATATCTAAATCCAGTCTAACCAGACCTTCCTTCACTACAGATTATCCCACCATAACTCTGAATCTCTGCAGTTCCTTCAAAGTTACCAGGGGCTTTACAGCCTCCTTGTGCAAATATGTCATGCTGTGAGGTCAGCTGTGTCTTAACAAGCCCATAATTCTGTGAAAATGTTTGAGATCAGTTTAGATGTTTAGATTTTTTAAAAATTATTTTTAAACCTGACCCCACACTGAGCTCTCTGCTGTTTGCTCACTAACATTCTTTGAGAGATCTCTTACAACTATATAGCATTTTGTGATTGTCTTTTACATAAAATCCAATTAAAATATGTCAAAGTTTTTTGATAACAAAGAGTCAAAAAAGTTCTGCTGGTTAACTTTGCAAAGTACTGTCAGAGGAATTGAGAAACAGATGCGTGTGGAAAAGGTCAAATTTTTTCTCTTCAAATTTTAAGATTTGTCTCGAAGGACTCTGAGAGCAGAGATGACCATATGGAGGCCAGCAGCCACATGCTAGTCGCCTCTGACTTGGAAAGTATGACTGTGCAACATCTGGCAGAGGACTGATAAAAGAAGACTCATCTTGGATAATCCATCAGAGGAGAAAACCTCTAACATGGGATAATTTCTGTTTGTTTTTCATGGAGGTGCACCTAATTTCCACTAAAAGTTGACTTTGTGTTAATTGATTGAAGGATTAGTTATGAAAAGTGTGTTTCAGGAGCTGTCAGTGATGTTAAAGCAGCTCAGATTGAAGTTTAAACCAATAATTTCTGAGTTTGGAATCAGAATAAAAGGAATTTGGTGTAACATGGTTAAAAAACGATTATATCTGCTGGTTATTAAAGGAGACCAAATATTACATGTATATTTTTTGTATAAAGGGAATTGCATTTCAAAGCTGCAAACAAAGCAAAATCTGGTCCTCCACAATATAGTTGTTATTTATAGACATCAAAGGGAAGAAGAGTATCAAATATATCAACTTAATTTGTAGTGTGATTGTTGTGGAATTGACTGTATTTACAACTTCCATTAAGATGACAAATGTTGCATTAAAGCTGTCTTAGATTACAACCCTAACCAGTAAACTAGAACAATTGGTTCAAAACATTCCTTTTGACAAAGCTTATAGTTAGAGTGGCTCAGGTTATCCTAGGCTACCTCTATAGTTATGCTGCTATAGGTTTAGACTGCTGGAGGACATAGGGACCACTTTTTACCATTCTGCTTTATTCTATCTCCATTCTCCCATTCTGCTGTATTTGGTAGTTCAAACCTTAACTTTGTGTTTTAATCTCCTTATTTCCGTCATAGTGGCCTCATCTGGCCTGTTGCTGTTTGGCTGTGACACCATCCTGGAGAGAAATATCAGCTGTGGTGCTGCCATCAACACCTTTGTTTTTCAGTGTTTAGTCCTGTTTAACCACAGCTTTCACTGTGACCAACTGTATGTGCTCTCTTTTTGTCATAATGGGTTTAGACATAGCCCAGATCCAGAAGACCACAGGAGACAACTGTAAGTTAAAAGGTTTATTGAAGGTTCTAACAGAGGATCTACTATATTCTCCAACTTGGAGTGCAACAGTCTTGGGTTCGTCTGTCTCTGAGAAAAAAACAAGGAAGGGTGAGCAGGCTGACCGTACCTGAAGCTGGTTGATGACGCTTGAAACTGCCAGTAGAGAACTGGGTTTGAGAGGTGGATTTGCAGGAAGAGGTGTTATCTGTGAGCGCAACCAGTAGGTAACAGAAGAATTAAAGATCGTTCTTGGAAATGTAGATCTTAGAGCTTACACTGAAGGGCACTGAAAACCATAGGAGGCAAAACACTCAGGCCTCGAAGTACCAGCAGTCTGCGACATTTAAACCCACTAATAAACCAGATAGGGAACAGCTGTGACTGGATCGCTCCCAGCACAACCGTTGGCTCCATCTGGTGGCGAAAAAGGAAAAGACCACAAAAAAAACAAAACACACAAAACCCTAAAACCTGACACTTTCATCCCTGGTTCTGCAGGAGGTGGGTTTCTATTAAAAGGGAGTCTTTTCTCTCCACTGTTGCTACATTCATGCTCGGTGTAAGGGATTGCTAAAGACTAAACTAGTCGATGCAATTAGCTGGTTTTCCTTAGATAGAAAACTTTTAACCAATCTGACTGTATGATTTGATTAAATTGTCTCTGTAAAGTGACTTGAGATGACCTTAGCTGTGAATTGGATATATAAATAAACTGGATTGAAACTGAATTAAAACTTTAACTTTTTTGTCAACTTTAAATATCACTTTAACACCAACATGTTGCACTAGTCTGCTTTGATCAGACAAAGCTTGAGGTTTGAAAGGAGTGTTTTAAGTATACACTCAAAATGAAATTAGATCATTCCCGCTATCAGTTGATCAATCTACCAACAGTCGAGGGACAGGATGTATGTGCAACCACTGAAAGAGGTAGCATTTTTGACTCTTTCACTTTGCCAATAAACGCCTGCAGAGGAAATTTTGGACCCCTACATTGTGGTTTAGCTATGACTGACCACAATAAAAGGAACAGCGCCTTCTAAGACGAATGTGCAGAACTACCAAGAGTGGCTCAGGCAGGGTTTTAGGTTTAGGAATAACAAGCAACATACTTATGTTTACAGACCAGTGGGGGACGTTTTGGTGTTTCTATCCCTGAATGTAGTCCCATCCCACAGCAGAAAATTGGCACTTAAAAATAGTCATATACATAATTATGAAGTCTTAGCTGTTTCAAAGCAAAGAAAACAGCAGATCAACTTTGAGTTAAATTATATTTTAACTTTTGTTTTTTCAACTGTTTCAAAAAAGCAGCTATGTAATTATGCTACTATATACAAGTAGAGTTTATTTCAGGTCATCCTCCCAATATTTAAATAATGACAATACAGTTGTCTTCATGTTAGGATTAAATCTCTATTAGCCGGCCTAGAAGTTGCAAACACAGTTCTTTCAGTACTGAAGAGATTTGATTTTACAATTAAGATTTGTATCATATTATATAATAGTATTTTTTTTTCATAAACTACTAATTTTTGTTATTTTTCAAAAAATCAATAAATACTTGAGTTAACTTTTCTAGGGTATTAAACTACCAAATGCTTTTAAAATGTCAGAGAACGGAAAAAAAGTGGAGAGATTTATGTATTTTTCATACCTGAATGACTTGTTTCCCAAAATATACCTCCTTATTGTAATTATGTTTCCAAGGTTTTACAAGCGATCCAAAAAAATTTTTAAGCACACATATTAATTCTGGGGAAGTTGGTAAAGGTTTTATTGTTTAAAAAAAGGTTTATATAAATAACATTTTATCAGCTCCTCTAATTGAGGCTAAAAAAACTAGCCTCAATAAATTAGCCTATTAGCTATTTAAATCTCTTTCACTTATTCTTAACTACTGGTTAACTTGTTTTGATGTCCTTCTTTTGCCTAATTTAAAAGTTTCACACATAGTTTGTTTTTCTTTTTATAAGATTTCACTGTCCATGGTAAATCCTAATCTGTGCTTCGTCAAATGATTTAATGAATTAGTTTTAGCATAAAGCTCTATAGGTAATTCTATAAAACATCCCAATAATGGATAACAGTGGCAGTTCTTAGATGAGTGGTACTCTGGGTAAGTTACTCATCCAACAGTCAATTAAAATGCAGGAAGTGATCTAAACTTCAGGGATAAACTGAGTGCAGTCCAGCACAAAGCATGTAACATAGCACGCTCCATTGTCTGCAGCAAGCAGCAGGCGGCAACTTCCTACTGACTGAATCTGCATAAAAATGACAGAAAGATGACAGATAATGCAGATATAGCCCTAAAGTAGAGGCATCTTTTTATTATGTATCCAATTAATTTATGAGTTGTTTTCATGTTTTTTTCCAAAACTACCTAAAACTATACTGTTATTTTTCAGGACAGTGTCAGATATTTAAATAATTTTCATATCTGAAGGACAGATTTCATGAGAGCTTCTGCTCTCTGAGTCATTTGTTTGTTGACTTAAAAAAAAAAAACACCATTCGGGCTTTGCTTCAAGCGTCCTTTTCTGCCCAATCCGTGAAAGTGTCGGCAAGGGTCAGAGTGGGCAGGAAAGAGAAGGAGAAAGAAGAGAGTTTCACCACAGGAGGTCGGTCAGGGCTCTGTGCCGATCAGCTTCACACGCACAAACAGAAACCCACAGCCTGCGGCACCATGCCCTCTGCAGTTGATGCCTGCAGGCGACCTGACCAGTCGCTGCTCCCACAGACACTCTAAAGGGAGGACATGTGGAGAGAGAGATGAGGTGGAAAAAAAGAGGGAAGGAAGGAGAGCAGCAGGAAGAGAACAAGCAGATAAGGTGGGAACGGGCTGATAGGGATGGATGCACTGAAACCATGGCAGCAAATGTGTGGAAAAGAACTGAGAACATCATGAACTGGCGTGTTGGGGCAGAGAGCTGCAAAAACAGAGAGAAAGAGCGAAGATGGAGGAAGTCATGGAAAAGTAGTGTAAGAGGAAACTTTCTTCAGGGGGCAGTGGAAAAGGGATGAGATAAAGAAGTGCCGGCAGGGGAAGTGTCTGTACCATAGAGACAGGGGGGACAAAAGACTTTCGAGACAAAGAGGAAGAGAAAGGGAGCTAATCGGATTTACATCCGCTGGTTTTAACATTTACAAAGTATCTTTTAATCTTAACTTACTAACAGATCAAAGATGGAAAACACAAAAGAAGAGGTAGAGGAGTGGGTTTTGTAAAAGAGGGTCAGTGGTTTGTTTTCACACATGTTTTATGTCTGGTGCTTCCTGGCCCAATGAGAAATATTGGCCTCCTGTCGGATTTCCTCTGTTTGTACGTCGTTGTCACACTTAGATGATTCAGATCATCAAACTAATCTTATCATCATTAAAATAAGCAGAGTAAATACAAGAAAAAAAAGAGTTTTCAAATATTTAATATCTCCTCCAAGGAGGTTATGTTTTCATTGCTGTTGGTTTGTCTGTTTTCAAAATACCTACAGAAGTTAGACGGATTTTGCTTAAATTTTCAGAGAAGGTACGTATTATGACCTATTATTACATTTTGGTGATGATCCAGATCACCGTCTGTAATGGGGAATTTATTTTTTTTAAGATTCTGTGAATACAGGTATTAACATGAGTTGGAGGTCACAATATGCCAGCAGAAATGAGCTATTTGACGGAGGTCTGCGCTCTCAGAGTGCTTTTCTAGGGATAAATAAAGGTATCCAAAACCCTTTTGAACTTATGTGAAAAACCTTCTCCCTTTGTTAAATGAAATCACTTTAATAAACAATAATAAACAATGGTTGCCTACTTAAGGTAAGCAAAAGATATTTTAAAAAGCAACACATTATAACCTAATCTAACGTCAGATAAAAAAAAAAAAAAAAACACAATATGTTTCAGTCTGAAGACCAGTTTTAAGGCATCAGGAATCCAGTGAACAACAGTGAGAGATATTATCCACTGAAAACATGAAACTGGCCAACCGACCAAAATGACTCCAAAAGCACGCAGCAGGTGACAAAGGAACAAAATGTAAAGCGATACAAGCTTCACATTGGATTGGATTATTTTAATGCACAACATAAATATCTTAACTAAAGTTTCCAAAATCGTGTTGCCAAGATTTTGCTAAAAATCCTCCAAAGCTTCCACATGAGACGTTTATGCAACTCAACGGACTTCTGGTTTGTTTCAGAGTAGTATAAGGTTCTTTCATTGACTTGGGGAGCTTTTCTTGGACAGTCACCAGGTAATATTAGATGAGTTCTGCAACCGTGTGTCCCTGGCAGGTCCCCGACATCCTGTGACCAGTTTCTTCCCATAGTAAGATGAAGATAAAAGAGCACAGAGTGTTTTGTTCTGTGGATCTACCTTCTTTTTAACTGGACTCTGTGGTCTTTAGTCAGAAAAAATATTGACTTTAAATCTACTTTTCATTAATTACTCTTGATTCTATCCATTATTGCCTCTTAAAAAGTGCTTTACGTTTTACACACTTGCCTTAGTTAAGGTCAAAAAAGAGACTGAGGTCTGGTGACCAAAAAAAGCATTTTACATTTAAAACCATCTTAATGATCCCAAATGACTTGGAAAAAAAAGCATGCGATTTGAAGTTTTGGGAGAGGTGTGCTTCCATCTGTGACTGACTGACAGAGCATAACAGAAAAAGAAGATCATATCGACATTTAAACACGGAGGTGGAAGTGTGATGATCTGGGACTGCTGTGCCTCTTCAGGAACCAGACAACTCGCTGTTAATGAAGGAACTCAGACGTTTGCTCTCTGTTAATTGAGGTCATCTATGTCCTTTATAAAAATCTTGTTTGATAACTGAAAGATTTAAGTGCTAATGAGTGGATCATGCTACAAATCTACCCCCTCATCCCAGACCAAACCAGTGACCTCAAAATAAAGCTAAAGTGTGGCATAGAGGCTAGAAAAATTTGGACATTTTGGTATAAAAATTTGTTTATATGAAAACAAGTTAGTAGATTTATTCATTAAGACTGAAATGATTCTACTACATAGAAAAATTATTTTAGGTTTTTTAAACATGGTCCACATACTGTAGGGTTAGGGAGAGTCTTACAGGTCAAAATAATTTCTGGCCACAGCATAATTTCTAATTAATGCATTGCTTATTTTAAGCTGCCCTCTATGAACTTCAGCAAATCATTTAAAAAAGTAAAACGATTTTCACTTGTTAGTCTTTCCAATAACTTTCAGTACATTGTTAAAGAAGCTGTTCCTGCATTTATTTCTTCTCTATCTAAGAAAAATAATTTTTAAACAAGGTATTATAAGTGAAAAGACATAACTTAATAATAAAAAACAGACTTATTGAGAACAGCACAGCATGGCTGCTGAAGCATGAGGAGGTGCTATGAGATCAGTAATGTGGATATAAAACGTCTGTTGAGATCATATAAATGTAGTAATATCATTATTCCCTCCTTATAAATCCCAAACACTGGCGGTCAACAGCTTTAAAAGCCACTATAGTTTCCTCAACGGGCTTAAAAATTTAAGATGAAGTAATTGATTGATTGCATTCTGAAAGCTTCCCCCTAGTTGTCGCCAATTCACACAGTGTTCAAGAGAGTGGTTCTGGGAAAAGATATTTATTTTTCAACATAACTCCAAAAATAAGCCTCACTAGCATGTGATCACTGACAGACAGCCCGGTAAACTGAGTACCAGGAGGGATTACGTTATCAGAACAGAAGTTATCAAATTGTTATTGCTGGATTTAGAAAGTCCTTGTTCAGATAAACACAAACTCCAGCATGAGCTGCTGGAAACTGTGCTGCAGCGTCTGCATTGAAATAAAAAACTCTTGACAGATAGCAAAGCTGTTATTTTTTTTAAAACAAAAACAGTGAAAACAAATGAAAGATATAAGTTCTTAAAAAAAAAATCCTAATTTTTTTAGGTTATGAATTAAATCAGTCAGTAAGGTTCTTATTAGTCAATACAATCGGACTTGATTTAATAATGCGGTCACTGGTCAAGATTATTTTGAAAATTTGCTGCTCATGCTTCAAAGGATGCTTTAAATTAGGGATATTTTTTAATCCCCCTCTGCAGTATAGATTTAAAAAGCATGAGTGACCGGATAATGTTCATTGAAGAACTTAAAAACGAGCAAATAAGAATGAAAACCTACTTTATAGATGTTCAAACACAAGCAATGCTAATGTGATGACAGGCTTTTGTGTTGCTTTCACTTCCATTTCTGTGGTACAGCAAATAGCAACAGAACAGGCAGGCAGACACAAAGAAAGAAGGTCTGTGTTGGTGCTAGAGCGAGGTGTAGGGTTTCCTAAGACTTGTTTTCCTGACTTAGGCCCTTCTGTTAGCCCCCTCATCCATTTCCCCACTTACACACACTAACACACACACATTCACCTCGACTCCCCTCAAATCTCTCGACATATCTCTCCAGAAAGAGGCTTTTTTGGAAAACTGAGCCCAGTCCCTTTGGGCTATTCCCAAACCTGCTCTCTGGTTACACCGCCGTGTTCCAGAGTTCTGTTCCTTACAGTCAGAGTGATTTTACTACACCCTTCTCACCACAAAAATGCTATACAATCACCCCAAAGAACTTAATTTGTTTTACTGGAAACTTGCCTCTGAGGATCCTCTTTCATCTAAATATTATTAGTCATAGATATGGTAATTAGCTGCAACAAATATGTGATATAACACTAAGGAAACACAGTCAAGTTTAACTGTTTTATACTCATTGCAATACTTATCATGTGAGAAGTCTTCATATTTAGTTGTTGCCTTAGAAATGCAAAACTAGACCACATAGTTCAGTGGAGGTGAACCGATTAGTATGAATGATATTAAAGACGTTGCAGATAAATGTGCTAAAAACGCTAATGCATTGTGAAGGTGGCTATCTAAAATCATTTATAACACTGTTATAAGGAAGGTGTCTACGGAAGCGCATTGCATTCACCGGATCAAAAAAACTGGACACCTTATCTCGTAATTATGAGATCTTATCTCATAACCTTTGAGATATGAGATGTTATCTCGTAATTGTGAGATATTTTTTGTAATTACAAGGAAAGTACTCGTAATTACGAGATAAGAAAATGTGCCACATTGGCCACTACTAACTGCACATCCACGAAGATGTAAATTCATATACATGTCTATAAGTACATTAAAAACGTGGTTTATTTACAACTGTGGCTTGGTTAGTTTTACCATGTGACGACCTTACCATGGTAACAGAAACATGGCTGAGATACTTGATTGAGTTGCTATTGTTGTTAAGCTAGCATACAGGTAGCGTAGCTAATGAGGAGACTGGCGATTGCTGACGAAGCAACAATCAAATCTCGTAATTACCAAATCTTTTCTCATAATTATCAGATCTTACGAGAAAAGATCTGATAATTATGAGAAAATATCTCAAATGACATATTTTACATCATGTAATCTGTGGTTATGATGCGTTGTATGTCAAAAAAAAATAATTGGTCTATTTTTATTTTCTAATTGTTTAATTCTTTTTTTTTTCGTCCCTTTTCTCTGGCCCCCTGCCAATCTGGCCGCAGGAACATGCCTAGTTCGCCTTTGCGTTAATCCGGTTCTGGTCGTATGTCTACAGAAGAAAATTGTTGAGATTAATTTTGCCTTGTCAAAAGTTATTATTTGCTGCATCTTTAGAACAGTTACTGTTGATTAAAATAGTTAGATGACAACAGACATAGCAAACAACCACTTTTTGAACCATTTATGCAGTTACCTTTTGGGGACGTCTTTTTGAATTGTATAAACTATTATATTTGATACGAGGTAACTGTCATAAAACTCTTTATAATATAAATGTAGTTTTCCATGTATTTGAATTAGTTTCATGAACCTGAGTTCTATATCAAATTAACTGATTATTTTAAGAAAAATACTCTGTAAGCTCCACTAATTTCCTAGAAAATATCTTTAAGCTCCTAGAAAGTACCCACTAAGTTCCATAAAAGTTCCCAGGGTGTATCAGGGTCAATCAGTTTCATTAAAGTTTCTTGAAAGCACCAAGTCAGTTTCATTAAGGTTCCCAGAAAGCTACTAGTAAGTCCCCAAAGAAGATCCGTGAATGTTCCAAGTTCAATCAAAGTAAACAGAAAGTTGTGAAAAAGGTTAAGGTGAAGTACCTGTTTCCAACGAGGTCCCAGAAAACTTGTAGTAAGTTTTTAATGGCCCTAATGAGTCCAAGGAAAGTTTTGGAAAGTGACCTCTATGTCACAATAAAGTGACCTCTATGTTCTGAGAAAGTGTATGCTAAGTTTATGCTCAAAAAAGTCACATTTTTAGGGATAAGTCGTCACAACTTTCCAAGGATTATGTGCTACTAGTTGTGCTACTTCCATGCTTCTTGTCCTTGTCATCAGCTGAAGCCAGTGGATGTGCCAGTGGGATTTAAACCATTCAATTCTGCTTCAGCTCATTAAATCTTATGCATGACATCTTCAACTGGTGTATGTCAGGACTATTCTGACAAAAAAAAGTATGTTTCATTTCATTTGTATTAAAAAAAGACGGAAGGAACCCCAATAAATTCTGATTAGGTGAGATGAATAATACCTTGAGGTGTATGAGGAAAAACATTTGCTCCCTGACTAGAACATACCACTCTATTACAGAATCCCACCAAAACATTACCATTGTTCAAGATTTCACAAACCTATAGTTGTAAAGGAGGGTGTGATTTTCATCCCAGCCTTTAGTGTAAATTTGATTGGAAATCTGTCCAAATCTCTTAGTACTTCCAAGGGAGAAGAATTAATGGTAATATTTCAAAGTTGTAATTATTAGTCAACCCTGGGATTTGTAAAGGTTTTTGAAAATTTTGTAATTATTTTTCATTGCTCGTTTGGGGCATTATGAAAGCCCCATATTGGTTTCTTGTCTGGAAACCAGAACAGCTGTGGGGCAATTTGGGCGAGTTTTGTCCAGCACTGCTTTAGTTTTAACTTTCTTTTTTTCCCATCTATTTAGAATGTTAGAGGCTATTAGAAAATTGTTTTTGTTAAAAAAAAACATATGCAGTATTCCAAGTTTTATATTGTATTCCAAGCCAATACCTAAGGCTCAAGGAATAAACCAGTTTGTTGTTGGTACATAGCAGAACACCTAGGGCATTTTTTACAATTGGTCTGGCACTAAAATACATTAGTTGAACTTAAAATATTACAATTTGAAACATGTGATGATATTTAGGGCTCAACAAAGTAAATTCCAAAGTTTTTTGGCTAAAAACTTACAGTAGATGTGCATACACTTTTTCATAAAACCATGCTGCATTTGGGTACTGAGATAAGCTGCCTAAAAAGACTGAAGGACCTGCAAAAATTCAAAAAACTTCTCATTAAAGTTACCCATAAGTACTAGAGGAAGTACCAGCTTGTAGAAACCACAGTATGATGAACTGGTTAAGACTTTTTACACAAAATTATTACCTTGTATCATACCTCTGACTGTTTTTTTAATCACAAGGGACAAAGTAAAAAAAGGCCAGATAAAGGTACCCTTTGCAACAAAATACTTTGCTATATTTGACACGTTCCACAGCGCAAACTGACGGTCGTAATGGGAGATGGACATTACTGTGCTGTAGAAGTCCAGAAGCCACAAGTACAAGTTGGTTTTCCTTCTCTCTCGTCTCCCCCAAAGCCAAACCACTCTTCCTGGTACACGGCTTCTCCCCAAATGATTCATTCAACCATCCACCCACAAAAGAAACACTGAAACAAAGAGCGAACGCAACATACTTAGCTTATACTTTTCCGACCACATGCCTCTGCACACAGTGCCGAGACCCTCCCCGCTCCCCTTCCTAGTCTTGTTCATCGTTTTTTTTCTCTCTACCCAGACAGACACATGCTCCGTCTTTTCCTAAAGCGAGGCCCAAACACAACAACGATCCACAGCACCGCAGGTTGCGATCAGCTTCAAGCCTCAGACCTGGGATGACATCATTCCAGAGTGCCTTTCTCCACCAACTCCTTCCTCTGTCTGTAGCCATCCTGCTCTAAGACCGGCCTCCGTTCCAACACAAATCACCCATCCTTGTACTTAATGACAGGGTAGAGCTAAGTGATGCCATGGGGGCAGAGCTGGGGGTACTTTGGTCTGGGCTTCTGCCCACAAAAGATTCCTCCCTGAAACATGTGGCTTGAGTGTCTATTTCTCTCTCTGTCTGAATGGAGCTTAAACCGAGGGAGTGATGGAAGAGCAGAGCAGGAAAAAGGGAAACCGCAAAGAGAGCTTGTAGTCCAAAGGAAAAGATCATTTACAGCTCAGGTGGGATAGAATTGCGCTTTCATCTCAGGGTGGTTTTCTCCTTTGGATGGCATTAAATAGTAGAAGTAAAACCTTTGGACAAAATTTAAGGATCAGGGTCGAATGTGCAACTCAATCGTTTCTGTAAGTTTCCTTCTGACATCAGGGCATATGGGTGCTATTTAATCCTGCGGTTAGCTTTAGGGTTATGCACACGACACAACCAAGGTTTATTTTTGACCCTTGGCTGCAAGTAAAGGCAATAAATGACGGAAATAATTAAGTTTCTTAGCAGATTCTTTTTTCAGAGTCTTTAAAGCAGACAGATAAAATAGAAGAATCTCCAGGGTCTAAAATTAAAATGATTTATGAACCTGTCCCCTGCAGCTCTTTAAAGGGTAGCTTGATTTACTGCATTATGTTTTTACAGACAACCCCTTAACTCAGATGAAGGTTAGTCTTTAGGAAAAAAGTTAAATAACATCCTGAACGTTTTGCAAGGTGTTTTAATAAAGTCTCAAATTAGGTTCTAACTAATCTCTGATCAGTGGATGCAGATGCATTTCAGTAAACCACCATCCATCTATCAGCTATGTCCGTCATGGTCTTGTTGAGACTGGTGCAACCTGGACGGGATGCCTGCACACAGGACAGACAGCCATGTACGTACGCACATTTGAATCTCAGGGCAATTGTAGATACCTCCATGTGGTGTTGCTAACTCACTTGGTTTCATGCTTCTCCCATGGACATAAATAACAAGACGATAGATGTCTTAATTGTTCACTCATTGCTCACATACAGCATAACACATCTCTGATACAATATTATTATAGTAAGCCAACAGGATGCAGTGATTGAATCGGGAGAGTGAGTTACTGGCATAAACATTTGCAAGGTCATAGCCCATAACTATGCCACTTTAATACTGGGAATGCAATCATTGTAAATTAATTTTGACCTTTTTTTGCGATATTCCACCTAAAACTGTCATCAGAATCAGAATCAGAATCAGGTTTATTGCCAAGTAGGTTTTCAGACTTACAAGGAATTTGCCTTGGTGTTTA
>JAUZNJ010081292.1:0-23960 GCA_034780135.1 Jordanella pulchra | reverse complement strand
TGTGACAAACAAGTATGTGTTCTGATCACTCTATCACAGAAAAATAAGACTTGTAGAACTTATTGGAAACTCAAGACCACTATGACATTATGTTTTTTATGTATGTAAGTGTATGTAAACTTTTGACCACAACTGTACGTTATAATGTTTATTAAAGTGAACGGTATAATTTCAGAGAGATTAAAATGCATCTTACTATCATGCCAGAAGAAGGTTTATTAATGGTTGTTTTATATGTCGCCTTGCATCTCACTTCTACTGTATTTCATATAAGCTCTTCTCTTAGGATTATACTCCATCTTCTGAGCTTTCCTGCGGGTTATATTTTAGAAATAAATTAAGTTTTATTTTCAAGGAAGAACCACTTCTGTATAATCTTTTAGAAAGTAGGACCTCACTGTAAACCCAAAGGATTTCCATTGTCCAATCACAGATATCATACAGTCCAACAGCCAGAGGAAAGAAATCAAGACAATAATTCCCCTCCTTTGTCTCAGTTTCTGGGTCAGGGCCTAATTGATTTCCTGATTAGTCGTCCATCAAACTGAATCACAACCTGCTTTCACACCTGCGAGGGGAGTGTGATTTCATACTAGAGAAATTCATTAATGTTGAGCAGTTTATTTATCTTCTTAACAAGTCTACCCTGGTAATTCTGAAGTCTGTAATTTAATGAAATGTGCAGAACAATGAGGCGAGGAGTAAAAAAAAGTAGAAAAATTATGGAAATTGCATTTTCTCTTTAGGTTAATTTTCACCTTTTTTCCACAATGAATTTGACACTTATGACTATTCATCTCCTGACAATGGCTAAATTATCACAATAATTTTGTTTTTTTATTTGTTATCATCATGGGAAATATACTGAAGCGTAAGAACTTTTAGAGTGTAATACATGTTGTATACAAGATATACATAGTCAGAAAGCAACATTCATGCATTTCATTTGTGGAATGAGTCCCGATCCTCCCGTGATACATAGACTTCAGCACTGCAATTATCTCCTCAAGAGCACAATGTAGGCATAATTTCCCCAGACTGCATAATTATCCTTCAGTGAGATGATAAACTCATCACAAAAGTTTGAGAAATAAGAACTTCACTCAAACAGATTCATCTCCTGAATCAAGAAGAATCTATTTTTAATTTTAGTTTGCAACCAGGTGTCTTGATTACATTTGGAGCCGGTGGGAGAGAAGGAGATGCATGAGTGAGAACAGAGAGAGGCATCCGCAAACTTACATTTTACAGCTGAACAGGATCTGAGCCAGATGTTGAAGAGATATCAATGCATTTAGATGGATTTATATGGACTGACAAATGATGGTGTAATAAGCCCCAGTTACCTACAAGATAACATGTGGCATGTAGTGTTTAGAATTGGGGGAAAAAACTACTTTTAAATAATTTGATTGAAACTGAAAACTTTGCAATTGCTTTTCTCAGCAGGTGTCTTTTAATCCAACCCTAAGTATGATGTAAGAATACCAAAGTTAGTATTTTTAATCAAACAATATAAAGATAGTGCAACTCACCTTCATAAAACCTGATAGTTATGATTTTGGTTTTTAATGAACAAATCCCATCTTCCAAAAGTCTTAAAATCCAAAAAATAACCATGTCATTTAAAAATTGAGCATTTCTGCAAGCCACTGCTGCAATTAAAACCTCACCAACAGAAGCAGATGCATATTTTTATCAATAAGAGCAATAAAATAATATGACATGATGCTAAAGATCATATGAAGCAGATTTGCTGAGTCAGATGAGAATCTCTAGAAAATGTGATCAGAATGGGTTGATGAGGTATTTTGAACCTGCTTTGCAGAAACCTCAAGTATTGAAAATTGTTTGATTACTTCCTCATTCTGATTTATTCTGCTTCTTTTCCCTAGTTTTGCATTATTTGTTATTTTAACTTCAAATTTTAGGTTCTCTCATCTTTTTCATTTTTTTTCACCTTCATCTGGTGTTGAGGGCAGGAGCTTTAAGGTGGACTGTAATTGTCAACAGGGCTGAGATTTTACTGTGACTTGCTATATGTGCAGTGAAATCTGTCTCAGAGCAATTCTGCTTACTGTTTCTCTTCTTGACAGCGCCACCTATAGACCTAGTTTACCTTTACCTTTTCTAACATAGGAAATATTTATGGATCAGTGCTTCTATGTTCTATCTCTATGTTAGCTTCATTTTCCTGTGCTGCTATAATTTGCAAAGAGTGGTCATACAGAGATGCTGTTTTCCCCAAGCTTCTCAGTTCAGGATGGCTTATCGTTTTATAATATATATTCAATCAATATGCACTTTAGATTGAGCAATTTTAGAACATTAAAAATGTTTTCTGAAACCTTGTTAATCTTGTGTGCTGGCTCTCCTGCAGGGTCGCCTAAGGGAACAAAATATCAGTCAGGTATATATACCTGTACAGGAGTGAAATCCGAGTGATGGCTTACAGTAACTGGTGCATTCCTCAAAATAGAACACACCCCACCACATTTTAAATATTTTTGTATAGCCCAAAAACAAAAATCGTGGAGCCTTTGGACTATTCCTTAATAAATATCAATCATGTTATATATATAACTATATATATATATATATATATATATATATATATATATAACTATATATATAGCCTATATGACAAATCAATAAATAAATAATTGACAGGAATTAAATGAATGAAATATTGTATATTTTGCTGTTGACTTGTTAGAATATTAATTATTTTTTTTGTTATTATTATATATCATGATTCAACAGTTTTTATGTGAAAATAACTATTACATTGAAAACTCGTGAAAAGTAAACAAGTATTCAACAAAAGACAGAACAAGTGTAAATCATCCTTTATGAATGTGTGTATTAAAATAAAACCAATACTAATACGACATGCTAAGGGCCAACATTTTTTTTAATTTATATCATATTTTTAAGATTTCTTCTCACTACTGTAATATAACTTCTGCCTGCAAACTAATAATCCTTAACATACCACCAAGCTACATGGGCTGACTTACATATATTTGAAGTTTAGCAGAGCTTGTATGAAGGGAAACACAAAGCACCAGGTTGTGACTTACTGATGCTTTGATGGATTCATACATCTTACCTACAAAAGTCAGTTAAAACAAAAGTTTTATGTTTTACATTTTTCATAGTTGAAAAAAACACACCAAACTCAAAAGATCGTGTCAAATCGCCACATCCAGACAGAGCAAAAAATTCACTCATTGTGAACTGTTTGTCCCAGCCTCACTGACAAAGCTGTCTGTCTAAACTGTTTGGTCTTCTCTCCTTTCAATGATTTTCCTTCAGTTTGGTAATAATTAAAGAAATATTTTTGTGCGCTCATAGTAACCTGATAGTGGCGACTGATGCCGATTATTCCCCACAGGGCCCCTCTGTCTTCCCCCCATCAGGCCAAGGCAAGACCAGCTGCAATTAAGATACTTGAAATAATTCCACAAAAGTGGAGCCGTCATTAAATAATTCAACCTTCTAGTCCTATCTTAACTCTTCTCAACTCATGACATCACTCAAGTAAAATTTCCTTTCCCAGCTGTGTGATTCAAAACAAACAGAAAAAAAATACCCTTACAGGTATCGATTTTTGTCTATAGCAGTTAAAAACATTTCCTGAGACAGCAGCGAGCTCCAGAAAGTGTCTCAGAACTAATTGAAATCACTGCTTAGAGCCCTCTGCAACAAAGCCCTAGAGTGGTCGGATTTGCACGTCTGTGTAAACAAATAGTGTTTAATTTTACATGAGTATTTGCTTGGCGCCCAACACCCTAAGAGCACGGCCATATCGTTAATAAGCCAGACTTGCTCATCAGACTGTAAATGGTTCACTTCATGTATAAAATATCAGAGGATTGGAGTGGCCCTAAAAAGGTTTGAATGGTTATAGCTGGAATTTATGAAGCACGTCAACGCCTGAAACCTGTGATGTTTGCGAAGACACTTTTACTTCAAATAGGGTCTGGTATTTGTTGATTTTATGCATTTTTATGTCCCTTAATACTTTGAATTATATAACCTCTATAGCAATAATACTTTGTAAACATTTCAATGAATACCAGGTGGCTTTATACCTGATTATAGGTCACTATATAGGCTTTCATAAGGGACAGGATGACTTGGTTTGCTTTAAAAGGATCAAGGAGATTAAAGTAAAAGTAGTTAAAGATACATTATGTCATTTTCTATTTAAAAATATCTTTTAAGAATCCTTTTTATGTCACCCTTTGAGACCAGAACATAGTTTTATGACCAGACTGCCACCTCAGTAGTTCAGTGCCAATGCATCGATATGGCTGTAGCCTATTTTGCTGAATTTACTTCAGGTCGGACGTTCCCTGCTCTGTTTGGCAGATGTGACGCCAAGCGTCTGTGTTGAATGGACCTATCAAACATTTGAAGCACAATACTCAACATGGAGTATGTGGATACTCAGATCCAGCTAAACCAGGACACCAATTGCAACTCCAGGTAAGGTGAAGTCTTTATTGTTGATAACATATAATTTTACATCAGAATATGAGATCAGACCAAGAAAAAAAAAATCTACCTTAGCATGGACTGTAGGAAAAATATGTTTAAAACAAAGGTTGTTATTTTTCGAATGGCACTTTCATAATGTAAAAGTTTGGGACGTTAAGGAATCTCCATTCCTTAATATAGTGAGAGTAGGGTCAATGAACCCAGGAAAAATTAAACCAAGAAGTTGTGTATTGTCATTTATATTAATCTTTGACCTTTCAATATGTTTTAGGAATATTATTGAACAAAGTTTTCAGTTTCTCCTTTGACACACTCTGGAAAAGGTGGAAGGTGTTGATGAAAGTGTTGAATAAAACATGAATTCCACTGTGAGATGATGGGGACTGTAGTGGTTTCAGTGGATCTGTCCTCGGAGGGTTTTGCATGGTATATAGACACATTTGTACACAACTGTTATTAACTATTAACCATATCAGGTGAGGCGCTTTGAGACTGGACAAATCAATGTATGTGGGGTACCCCTGTATGCTTATTCCCTGAATCTTGTGCAGTGTAGGCCCCTCAGCACTATGTTTGTCTGCGCTGCAAGCAGAGGTTGTAAATAAAAACCAAGCCACTCATGAGTGCTGCCTCTGCATAGATGATGTCCTAATTAAGATATGCAGTGAAATGGTTGTAGGGTGTTTTCATTTCATGGTTCACCGAACATTCTCTATGAGCCTGCACACTTTCGCGCACACACATCAATCCTGTGGTTTTCATCATAAATAAATTGAATATCCTTCACCAAAGTACTTAATACATCTGCAGTGTCACGCTAGAGCAGATTGGGTGATTCCTGTCTATACTACAGATCATTGCTTCCTTCCAACACATTTACACAGAATGAAAATAAACACTGTGGTCATATGATCCACTAAGAAAGGTTTAGTGGACTGAAATCATTCCTGTAAATTTTAAAGTAAACAAAGAAGGTATAATAAAAAGTTATAGGTATTTATTTTTTTGTTAACAGTCCTACATATAAAAGCAAACAAAGCTAATGTCTGCATGAATTTGTAAAGACAAAACAAATTATTTATATAACTTATATAAAATATACATTTATAAAACGTGTTTGTTACAGGTTTCTATTTATTGTAGTTATGCATGCAGTTGTGTATGTATTCTATTGTATTTCTGCTGCTATATGTTAGGGCTGCTAGATCACATAGCTACCACTTCTCCTTATTCTGCTTTATTCTATCTCTATTCTCCCATTCTACATTATTTGTCAAGTTCCACTCATAACGTTGTGCTTTGTCTGGTTTTTCTAATTATAGTAGCTCCATCTGGTCTGTTCCTGTTCAGCTGTGACCACGTTTTTGATGGACAATCAGTTGTGCTGCTACCATTAACAACTTGGTTCATAGATGTTGGAGCTCTGCCTGTTTTTCAGTGTAGTCCTGTTTCTTTTACTGTGACTAACTGGATATGTTCTCTTTCATCCTCTGACATGGGAGCTGCTTGGAGCTCGTCTGCCAGGCTGTGTCTTTCAGGACGGGGCCGCCTGTGGAGCTGGATGACAGTTACCTTCTATATCTCTGTTTCTTTCTGTCTTTCTGCTTCTGTCTCCTTGAACCCCAGTCGGCCTCGGCAGATTGCTGCTCACACTGAGCCTGGTTCTGCTGGAGGTTTCTTCCTGTTAAAAGGGAAGTTTTTCTCCCCACTGCCGCAACATACATGCTTGGTGTGAGGGATTGCTGTCGAGTCAATGATTTGATGCAATCAGCTGGTTTTCCTTAGATAGGAAACTTTGAACCAATGTGACTGTTTGATTTGATTGAATTGTCTTGGTAAAATGCCTTGAGATGACATGTGTTGTGAATTGGTGCTATATAAATAAACTGAATTAAATTTAATTATTAATGAAGCGCAAATGTATATTTTGGTCTGCTGTTTCACAGAACCATACAGTAGGGTAATACATAAATGAAAGTACAGAACAGTTGCATCATTTTAGGCCTTATAATCCCTTCAGTTATGTCATATAAAATAAAGGTTTAACTACTGTTTTGATGTTTAGGTCATCCTATTGGTTTTGAAAGTCAGACACATTATCAGAAATGTTTACTATACCTTTAGACCTTAACAGCTAATTGAAATGTTCTTCATACGGACACAGACAGATGGAATAACAGAACCTGACCCAACTTTTACATTTTAGAATGAGAGACATAAATACCTTTACAAAACAAAGTGTCTTTAAATAATCTACCATTTTTTTAAGCCTCTCATTCGACTTGGACCTGACCTAAAAAGGGGATTGAAGTTGACCCACCAATACCATGCAGCCAGTCAACCTTGGGAGATGGTCACAAACCCATTACTAGCATGTCCTGTGTAAGGTGTGCAAGTTTGCAATTGTGATCTACAGTAGTGATAAAGCAAAAAGTAAAGATGAATAATCCACCAGTTTCTGTATGATGTAAGAGATTTGTTGTTCTGCAGACTCAACTGCAGGTATTAACCAGCTGAAGATGAATCAGAGCAACTGTCCATGTGTTGAAACTGAAAGGATTTGAACAGCCTGCCTGAGGATCGCAGCACAGAGCTTAGCTTTATGTAGTTTTGGAGATCCCCCACAAATGAGCCAGTTTCTCGGTTCCAGTTGCATACTTTCATAGCACACTTGGCCTGCCATCTGTGCACATTAACTTGTATGACGTGAAAGCAAAGAGTAATTTATATTGTAAGATTTATAGCGGTGTGATTCATAGCGGAAATGTGATTTGATCTATAAAGTCTATATATAGAACAATTCTCCAGGGCCAGTATCCTGCAACATTTAGATTTGTTCTTAGTCCAACACACCTGACATATATGACTGAAATATCGTAGAGCTATTTGACGGGCATTTAATTATTTGGGTGGCTCAATACTTTAAGTATTAATGATTTTAAATAACCTGTGTCCATGTTCCACGACATAATATTTGATGACTCAGAAACCCTGGTATGGGAAGTAGAACTAAACATAGACGGTCTTCACATCACCAGAGTGCAAACTGTTCTGTTCTTAAATTAGAATAATATTTAATTAACTTGTATAGCAAATAAATAAAAGAAAACCTACTAAATTTGGTCTAATGTACTCCACAGAAAAACAAAGGTTTATGACATCTTACTAGTGTGTATTAGGTAGAGGTAATGAGCGTGTGTGTTACAGTAGTGAGTGCAGCACAGAGCCAGAGGGCTCAATGTTTGATCCCTGCCTGTAAAATGGATTATCTGCTGGCAGAAGGGTGAATAGATGGCAGTGTGTTTTCGCTGAAATAAGAGAAAAGAGTAAGGATGGATGGATGGATGAGTATGTGCGGTTGAGGGGGTGATGCATGCATGCATGCGTGTGTGTGTGATCTCAGCAGCGGACAGCCCTGGGGACCAGGCGGTCCCTGAGGAAACGTGTCTTAAGAAGCTCTCCATGGCTCCAACTAATGCTCACTTTGTCACCCAAACAGGGCGGGAAAGATAATCAATAGCCTTTGATAGCTACTATTAGGGTTTTAACAAGCTTTTCCTCACGCTGGGCTGCCCCAGCAAGGGGAAATAAGGAGAGCCAAGCAAGCCTTCATCCTCATGTCCTTTACAACTGTTTTTTATTTGTTTGCAACAGGAATTTTTTATATTAGGCAACTGCAAACATTATATCTAACAAACTAATGTTTATACGAGCCTTGATGTACCAATTACATCATAATGTAGATCTTATAAGGCATTATCCTCCAAACTTATGAGAACACTGTTGAAAAAATGAACAGGCTTTTCTACTGCAGTAGAATAAATGCAAGTGGAGAAATAATATACAACAGAAAACCTTTAAGTAAATGCTTTCATACAAATAAAAGATCAAGACATTACTGTGATCACCATTTTGCTAATTGTTACTACCTGTATTTATGCATAAAATTAAGTTTTTAGGTAGATATTTTTTTTGTTTATACATTTGCTATGTAGATGGTCAAAAGCTATTAATTTTTGATTAATCAATACTGTATGTCCACAGCCAATTGGACATAAGGCACATGTGTCTGTTAGCCATTCTGCAAAATAGGAAAGAAACAAGAACAAGGTTTTCAAGTAAATCAGAGATTTGGAAATGGTCAATGCAACAGGCTCTTTAGATTTGTCACAAACCAACCGAATATGTAACTCGAAGCTGGTTTATGCTTATCCACAGCCTCAGACACATGTAGGATAAAAAAGGGTTAAAAAAAATATCTAAAGTTTGATGTTGACAAAGAGAGTTAACTTTGTGGCACAACCATAAGATCTAATCAACACGCTAATTCGTTGCTTAGGAGTGATGCCATAAATAAGTATTTTTTTACTCCAACCATATCAAATGCAAGGTGTTTTATTCAATTAAAGTTGGTTAACTTAAACTATGGGCTTTGGCCAGATAAGATTTAAATTGATCCTTTCAGGTAATCTTTTGAAAGTATGCAGCTGAGAAACTGGCTAAAATTGTAGGGGAATCTCCAAAAACCACATAAAGCTAAGCTCTGTGCTGCGACCCTCGTGCAGACTGTCCAAGTCTTTTCAGTTTCAACGCGTGGACAGTTGCTCTGATTCATCCTCAGCTGGTTAATACCTGCACTTGAGTCTGCAGAACAAATATGATATTGGAGATGAACTTAAAGTATCTGCACACAGAAACTTGGATGCAGCATGATAAGGATTCAATACAGCAAGATCTACCGAACATGAAGAAACCAAGAAAGGAACCTGGAAGACACTAAAGGAGGAGCCGCGAAAAAAGGAAGATCCCAACCTAAATACCAGTAATAATTGGTAGCTTGGAAAACAGGTGAGTGCAATGAACTAGTGTGATTAATGTCACAAACGGCACAGGACCTGTGATGGTGTGGGTTTCCATGTCCGCTGTTATGATGACCTCTTGGAAACAAAGGAGAAATTAACCCACAAGGCTCCGTGTGCCACAAGTTACCCATTGCTTCCAACGTGATGGGTTAAATGCATCAGACATTTTTTTTGAGCTTTTTACAGCACTAGTGGCTCATTTTTTTCTGACAGTAGGCTGACAGGAAAAGGGGGTATAAGAGAGGGGGACATGCGGGAAAGGACCACAAGCTGGATTTTTATTGTAATGGCAAATGAAGCAGAAACAAATTTTATTGAGTCTGAAAGAATACTTAAAATCAGTAGTTATTGGTGCTTTTGGTAAGGCAGTACCAAAAAAGCCCAAATCAGCTCATAAATGTTTTTAAAAAACTGTCATTTTATTTATAAAAAAAACAAACATTCCTTTCTTCAGGGTTGGTTAATTTTATTGTTAAACAGATAAAAATTTTCACATTAAAAGTTTGAGTTTTCCTAAAGTTCAGATTGGATCATGCTGCTACAATTAGACCTAAATTTAGTTGAGTTTTTTTATATATGTATACATCATTAACAGGAGTGCTGCTTCATGTTCTACACTTCATGTTTTACTCAGGCACATGCCCACATCCGCACCAGCAGCCTACAAGAACCTTAGCTAGACTAAATCTAATTTGCTACATCTGTGTTTCTCACATCATTAGAATAATTGTTCCCTCCTCAGCTGTTTCCCTGCTGTTATGTATCAATTTTCTCCCCTCAAACCCAAATAATGTGTTCATTTCAAAGACTCATATGAGCTTTTTATTTCTTCCCATTTTGTTTCTTTTAATCTCCAGCCACTTCTGTCAAAATTAACCCTCACTTTGAATGTATGATACTAATAACCATAATTAACCCAAAATGGAACTTAAATAATTACAGACCAAAAGGATTGCTCATTCAAGAGAACTGCAAATTAATCCTCTTTTTGAGGGGCTGATCAAGGTATATTGTATTTTGTTCCTAGTAACATTTAATCTTCATTTGCTTACAAGTTTTATTAAGTGCAGTGTTGCCAGTCACCGGTTTGTAACACAAACACGTCATTGAAAATACTATTAGAAATTGAAAGAGTGACTAAATAAAAGAATAACATTCTGCCACACCCTCAGAAAAATGAAAAATATAAGAGATATTCCATGAAATCTATGAGAAGGGGATGAAGGGCAGCAAGACAGTGGAGATATGTGTGGTAGGAGAACAGTAGGCAGAGGTCCTCATGGAATACGATGTTTTGCAGATGATGTTATGATTTGCAGAGAGTGTGAAGAAAGAAGAAAATTGGAAAGCAGAAGAAACAAGGAAGAACATAGAATAGAATGGAATGGAATAGAATAGAATAGAATAGAATAGAATAGAATAGAATAGAATAGAATAGAATAGAAAGCAACGTGTCATGTCACACATTCAGGATATCTATCAGACCTGACAACTGCACACCACCACTACTGGAGGTGTAAACAATTGCATATTAATGACTGGTTCTGACTGTCTATAGATAGGCCTACTGTAAAATTAATCCTAATGCCAAAGTCTTGTGTTACTTATGGATGCAGAAATGCGCCAAGGAGATAGATTAACAATCTTTCTATAATTTTTTTCAACAGAAAAATGAGCAAAAAGATTACTTTGGGTGCAAGGATCGACAAAACTGGGAGTCCAAAGTCAAAGTAGACCTACGTGTGTAGTAGAAGTGGACATTGTATTTTTAAGTCTATAACAATTACATGAAAATGTCAAATGTAAATGTTATTAAAGTAGACAAGTATGAAGTGAATAATGCTCTTAAGGGGTTTTTAGGTGGCTTTTAATAAACAAGCAGTTTTAATCTAGCCCTAGAAGGCAAGGCAAGCTTATTTGTATAGCAAAAGGCATGGAGAATTCAAAGTGCTTTACATAAAATAGATAATAGAATAGAAGAAAAATAAAAGTAGAGTAAAAGCAAAAAAACATAAAAATTATGAGTGAAACAAATAAAACAGTTTGACCACAATCCTAAACTAATAATACCTTAGTTAATAGTTTAACTTCAACATTCTCAGGCAGCTCTAAACAAACAGGTTTTAACTTTGAATTAAAATAACAGGCTTTTAGCAGGTTTACAGTCCTCTGGGAGTTTGTTTCACATAAGTCGAGTATACGAACTGGAGGGGTAGAAATTGGGTATTAACGGCTGGTTCTGACTGTATATAGATAAGCCTACTAAAAATTCCTCCTAATACTAAAGCCTTGTGTTGCTTATGGATGCAGAAGTCATGTTTTGTGGATTTTTTGTGGTCCTACCTTCATCACACCAGCCAGCTGCTGCCTTCTCTCTCCTGCTCCCCTGCATCCTTCTCTGACCGTCCGCTGTCATCCTTTCCTCTTCTTCAGTTAGCCTAGATGCTAGCCTCCGTAGGCCAGGCATAGCTTCTCCATGCTCTGTCTCCCTGGTGGCTTTTCCAAAGTACTGCTGTCCTCCCCCTGGCCACCCATAGCCCCTTCCACACTTGCAGGGCTATGTTTCCCCAGTAGATTTATCTAATCTTCCACTGTGCTCCTTTAATCTTCTGCAGTTACACTCCATAGCTTGTTGGGTGTTATTAGCAGCAAATAAGAGAAACTTTTACATCAAAAGGAGAATACTGTAGAGTTAAAAAAAAATGCATAACCTGGCGTATCCAGATTAAATAAAATGGGGAACTGAGTAAGGTGATTTATTAGTGTACAGTTACAAATGTATATAAAAAAAGGAAAACTTGTACAAGAATGCATTCAGAGAATGCATACCAAATTATATTGTGACTTTCACCTTGAGTTAATAGCTGTATTCATAGAATCTTTTCAAATAAATCCTAAATCCAGATGGTGATCCGGATCATCACCAAATGTAATCATTTGTTGCCAGTCCCAATCTCCCCCCTTCTCTGAAAACTTCAGCAAAACCCGTCTATAACTTTTTTTGTTGTTTTGAAAACACTTAAGAGAGACAAACCAACACATATGAAAACATAACCTCCTTGATGGAGGTAGTGAACAGCAGGGATGCAAGAAACACAAGGTTTGTGGGAGAGCTGAAGATTGCAGTCTAACAACTGCTATAAGGAAGGATCTAGGGTAAAACTCCAATGTGCCCCTTTGATGCAGAAGTATTTCATTAAAGAACAAACTGACTCACTTAAACTAAACCTGTAAAATTTGCAAATAATATTAAGTATTGTGAGAAACTTGTAGAAGGAATACTTTATGTTTTTCACATGAGGGATTTGGGGTTTAAAAATCAATTTCCCCAAATACCATCAAAAAATTCTAGCTGAAAATAATTAGGATGCTATGATTTCAGAATCATTCTGGTATTGACAAACATAGTTATGTTTACGACAAATTTAAATATCCTGATAGATAAAAGGTAATGCGGTCTTATTCAACGTCAGACAGCATTAAACCATTTTTATATACAGTGTTTAAATATTTTTAGGTATTGTGAGCAAATATTTACATTAAAAAAATTTATCCAACGGCAGCAGAGTTTAAAAAAATAAGATTTTTATAAAAGCCGTTTCTAAGAGAGACAGCTCAGGTAGATCCAGATGAAAAAGTTTAAGACAAGGCTAAAAGGGTTTAGATATCTGGAGAGAAATGATGGTTAAGATATGGAGTATGAGGATCCTAACTGCAGGGGATAAAAGGAGGAGTGTACATCTCTAAAGAGGAAGACAATATGCATAGGGTTGGTGTGACAGAACAGGATGCTAAGGGTGATTAAAGCAAATTATGCTTTGTGGAGCTTCCAAAACATCATCTTTGATTCAAGAAAAATATTCACTTAAATCATTTTAAAAGAAATCCTTAATTTGTATAATAATATCAAAGGGAAACTAGAAACGCACTTGGAGAGTGCAGACCTCCGGCAAGCAGCTTGTTTGTTTGTTTGTTTGTCTGTTTTCAAAATATTTCAAAAGTGTCGTGTGGATTTGGCTCAAATTTTCACAGAATGGGCGTATTATAACCAAATAACCCTCCAGTTAAAATTTGAGCAAAATCCGCTCTACACTTTTCAAGTTATTTTGAAAACAAAGAGACAAACAGACAAACTAACTAACACCGATGAAAACATATCCTCCTTGGCGGAGGTAAAAAGAAGGAACAGTGTCACGCACTGGTGTTAAAGAAGGGGTCCTACAGGTAAAGAGAAGCTGCAGCTGTTAGCTCAAGAGAAAAAGATCTTCTCCTAGAGAGAAACTGGCCATTAAATGAGTCTAGTTTGATTCATTTCACCATCCCAGTTAACAACCTTACACTGGGTTGGCCAGTAAATAACAGGCAACAATTGGGCATATTACAGAGCTTATTCCAAAGACTCAGCTCCTCTGTTACATTATGACTAAATTAAGTTCTCAAGTCCCTAACTTGTCCATCCTGAAACAGTTTTCTTTTGATGGCATCGATGCAGAAAAAGAACCTGCTGAAAGGATGGAAGGAAAACAGAGGCAGAGTCAATGAAACCTTATCCATCTATCTGCGTTCCTGGTTTCCTCTTTATCTCATCCTGCAAAAAAATAAGGAAGACCGGACAGATTTGTTTTTCAGGGCTTTACAGTAATGCTTGGTGGGTGAAATTATTCCTGGAGCCCTGAGTTTAATTATTTCCTCCCGTATCAATACAGCCTACCGATGCAATTTCCGTGTTGATCTGATTAAAGAAATATTACATTCTGCCAGGGCACAGGCAAATTGACTTTGGTGGCAAGGTCTTGACAAGAACCAGACATGCAGCTTTATGCATCACTAACGGCGTAACCATGTTATCCATGCACTGCTTCCTTCAGTGAAAAGCAAGATACAGGCTGTTTCCAATGAAGACAAAGGAACAGAGGAAGGAAACTCAGTATTGAGGAGCACTGAGTGAGAAGCCCTCTATGAGAACAACTGTTGTCAAGACAGGGAAGCTATGATGTCAGTTAAAAACACCAATAAACAATAATTTAATAATAATATTCAGAAAAAAAACCTAACTACTGTTATTTAGAAAAATTGTAACAGTTTTCATAGCCAAGATAAATAGCAGTGTTTGTTACAGATGTTATTTTAAGATCATTTTTAGTTCATGGTATCTTTTCTTTTAACCGGCTCATTGCTTACAGTCTCTAGAAAGTAAAACAAAGAGTTTTACTGTAATCTCAGAGCTTCATTTAATGTTACTACACTGACACAACAGGAACCATACAAATTACAACCACAACATGATCTTATTTTTTATTCAAAAGACAGGCTAACAGTAAGAATTGCAGAATAGATGTAGGATGAAGCAGACTGATGAAAAGTGGTTCCTGTGTACTACAGCAGCCTCGGTCTATAGCAACATAACTCAAAGATATAGCTAAAGATAACCGGAGCCACTTTATCTCTGACTATAAGCTTTATCAAAGAGGAAAGTTTTAAGCCTATAGCCTTAGAAGTAGACAGAGTGTCTGCCTCAGCAAATAACACTGGTAGCCACTAGGCTGAAGAGTTTCACCTGTGGACTGTGCCATGTCAAAAAAGGAGTGAAAAGAGGAACATCCACTGGAGATACCTTTTAGGTTGTTTTTTTGTTTTTGTTTTGTTTTTTTATCTAGAAGAAAATGACTGAAAACCAATTAAATTTGATCTGGGGACGACCTACTATACATACAAACTACTCTTGGCTGGTCTTGGTGCACAGTGGGACTTAGGATGAGCTTTCAATACCATTGTTTTCTCATTTCAGTTTAAACCAGTCGCTACAGCCTTTAGTTTCTACTTCACATTAGTTAGTTTCAATTAGCTTTTAACAATGCTTTATGCATATGGTTTGGATGTGCTGAATTAAAGATTAACTATACAGTCTGAAATAAAGTTTGTTTATTCATGACCAGTCATCAGTGGTCCTTGGCTTTATGATACTGTTTGTTCTGTAATGATTTTGACTAATCTGAGACATTTACATAATGGCTGTATTCAAACTGATAATTAATTAGAGGTATCATGGTGAAGGAGTCTGAATAATTTACTCCAGTTTAGTCCTGTATATCTACCAAAAAAACAAAGGACAACAAAAGTAAATGAAAATGGCTTTTTTTGCACATATCCTGTTTATATAAATAAGATTTGTAATTAAGATGAAAGAAAATTTTCCACTATTTTTTGCAGCTTTTTTTCTTTGATGTTGGAAAAAAAAATGTGTAAAGGGAAGTTTTAAAAGAGCCCAGAAACTAAAGTTGACTATAGTTTAAAAGGAGAAGACATAGAGAGACCTGCAGAGGAAAGCTGGGACTAAAAAGTGCAGCCATGTGTTGTGGGAAACACCTGTACTCCAGACAGGTGTTTCCAACCTCTCTTACAAGGCCCATGATTAGGAGCCTCCACGCTTGCCTTACTGTGTCAAAGGCAAGCTTATCCCCCATCAGTGCAGAGGAGGCCCTGGGTAAAATGTTGGTTAATTAGGCAGCAGAAAGCTACAGGCTGGATGTTGATGCAAGGCAGGCCTTTCCAAAATACTAGAGTTGTATCCATCCTTAATGCATGAGAGTAACATACAGAAACGGGGGGGTTGTTAAACATATGAGGGATAAGAAAAGGCAGAGACAAAAAAGAATATAGTTTTAATGATCTCATATTTTTAAGATACGTTTAAAGTTAATTTCATTTTCAGCTTTTTAGGATAATTTGTCTTGTAAACAGATTTGATGCAAATATATGAAGTATGGTTCCATATTGAAAAGCCCCAAAAAACAAAAAGAGCTTTAACAACAAAGAACAGTCTACTGTAAACCATATAATGTGTTCTTTTCTTGACAGATCGGCCCAAACATAGGGAAGCAATCAAAGAAAGAGGGAGAAAGTGTAATCATGCCCAGCTGGAGAAGCGGGAGGCTGAAGCCAGGCTGCATTACTCAGCACTAAACACTTTCACCTGGGCAGCTCTGCATCCTAATATTAAACACTTTCACCTGATTGGAGCCAGATTTCCAGGTTTCAATCATGTTTCACTATAAGCTAAAAGAAAACACTCTAAACGTGACTTCCAATTGATGATAAAGTGAAGGAAGGTTATTTTACGGGCAGTGTCGAAGCTTCTGAGTCAATATTCTCTTTTTACATGTAACAATTGTGTTTCTAAAGTAAATGTTTGGGTTGGCAACTGTTGTTATTAGAAAAGCATTAGTTTATAGTTAAAAACAGATATTTTCATACTATAGATAAGAGATAAACTTTTGTTTCTTAGTTTATTTATATTTTTGCTAACATATAAAATATGATCAAAATGCACCATATAAAAGTTTAAGTCAACTCAGTTAAATCTTACAGTTAAATTCCAAGTCAACTACGGTACATCAATTCCTGATTGCTCCTATTATCAAAAAATAAAGTTAAGTCAGTTACATTTTCAGATATGTTAAAAACTTTTTTTTCTAAGGAAACTCAGCAGATTGCATGGAGTCATTGAATTGGTTTCTATCTCTGTGTAGAGTGGAAAATGGCTTATAATGTGTCATTGACAATACTTCAATTGTTCATACTGATCATGCCTGTAGTGACAGAAGAAAGAAAAACTCCCATTTAAAAGGAAGAAGCTCCCAGCATAATTACAACCTCAGTAACCAGGAGTATATTCTATGTTACAAAACATAAAAAAATTATTGACATTAGTACTGTTTTTCCTTTGTTGGCTTTGTCTAGAAGAGAAACATAGCTAGATGAATTAGATTGACCAAGTGAAAGTTAAAAGGATATGGCCCAGTAACATCAGTAACATTAGTTGTAGAAATTGAGTTATTCGGATCAAGCAGTTTTCATTGGCAGAGCTTTTATTGCAACATATTTGTATATGCTCCCTTTATATAAGTATTCAAATCAGATTTGAATACTTCAGACCTATTTTATGCAAATATCAAGGACTCATACATCTCTTAAGTAAGACCTCCTCTTAGAAAATTGGATAATCACTTTTTTTCTGTGCTCTACTGTAAGAAGATGGTAACAGGAAGCTGAAGGCACCCTGCAAGGTTTGTTTGAGGAAACAAACTGGGATGCACTGTGTCAGCCACATGGGGAGAACATTAATACAATGACTAAGTGTCAAACAGACTACATTCACTTTTATGTAAGTAACACCATACCTACCCGAACAATGACATGCTTCCCAAATAATAAAACATTCATCACAAGTGATCTGAAGAAACTGCTTAAAAAGAAAAGAACAAGCCTTTAAGAAGGGAGATAGGGAATTAATGAGGAGTACAAAGAAACAACTTAAGGTCAAGATAAGAGAAAGCAAGGAGGCATACAGGAAGAGGCTCGAAAACAAGCTCCAGTAGAACAATATCAGAGTTGTGTGATAAGGGGCAAAGAAAAGCACAGGCTTCAAGCAGAGGGATGATCGTAGGGATAGAAGTCTGGATAGAGCCAATGAACTGAATACATTCTCAATAGGTTGAGTTCGGGTACAAATTCAACATCTTTCTCTTTTGCCCACAGTCATACGGAGATCCTGTCTTCCACTGTCATTGACTCTCCTGCTGTTTACACTGTGTATGGTATCCTAAGCATCAGATTCAGAGCTTGCTATTGACAATATGAGGCTCTTTAACTGTGGGTTCTCATGGTTGGGCTGAGAACTTTAATTCTAGCTATGAAAATGCAAGCAACTTAAAATAACAAATGCAATATAATATTTTCTTCATTTGTAAACACTGAAAAAAGCCTTTTACCACTAAAATCCATCCTGTGCAATACTGGTTAACACTGTTGTGGTTCCAATTGATCTCGTCTTGCATCCTGAGGGGGAGGCACAGTTACAACCAAATTTATACTGATGACTAGTGGACATAGACGTTGTTTTTTGTTTTTGGTTTATTTATTTATTTTTTTTTTTGGGGGGGGGGGGGTAAAACAAAACAAACAAATAAAAAAAACGAAACAGCATGATACCTATAAAAGTAGAAGTGAGATTCAGGATGGATGGGGAGAAAGCAGTGAGTGCAGACAATACAGAGGGGAATTTAGGTTTGGCATGAATTGCTCTCCAGAGCAACCATTGCTCATAGATCAGAGCTTCACTTCCTCCAGGCACACCATTCAATACACAGAGGTGATAGATTAGCATGTTTACAATCCTACACACACAACCACATGTCTAGGTGCATACACACATATTCATAATGTGCCAGTGCGTGCATGCACACATGGACTGTACTTATATGTTCCCTGAAGCCATAAGCAGTCCTCTGCAACCTAATTAAGAGAGCAATAAAGTTTGAGGCGATGAGATTGAAAAATAAGGGTCAGTTTGTGAGCAGCAGTCAAGATCATATGTAGTGCATTCAGAAATCATAGATTTTATTTATTTATTTATTTTTACCATAGCATGAAGGAGCTGTCTTATTGTTAAACATCGTTTTTACTGAAGTTTAGACTTTATGTTTCAATTTTTACTCGTAGGTAAATCCTACTTTCTCTTTTTTCATCATAAAGTAAACTTGAGCTTACTAAAGTTCAATTTTTGTTTTAATTCTTTAATTAGTTAAGATTATATTACAAGTGATGATGTGCACAGCCATTTTCAGCATCGAAAGAGTCAATTTCTACAGCAGAAATATTTGTTGCATGGAGAAAGGTATTTCACCGAGTAATTTCATAATGTAACAAAACATTTTTAATGTTTAAGCATTGGTCACTTTAGGACAACATAAAGAGTCTTCAAATAATTGTAGGAAATCAACATAAAAGTCATATTTTTAAATATTTTTTTATTTTACTACATCTTAAATGTGAAGTTATACAGCTCAAAAAGATGTGAATGTCAATATTTTTTGGTATCATTTGAACTATTAATCAAATTCAGATGTATGCAGAAGCATCGGATCACAGAAAAAAAACCTTTTTTTAACTAGAAGCAAAAAGTCTTAATGTATAAACATCACTGGTTAAAAAAACAAGCTTAGTACATCTAGAACTGCTCTTAAAGTTAAAAAAAAAGTCCTCAAACTCTTAAGGAGTTTAAGGTTGAGACAATCATACTTCCTGTAGTGTAATTCTACATGCTGCAACTTACCTTTCACTTTGCTGGTGAACTAAATATATTTTACAAGTGAGGGACAATCTCATTATTTCTATTTTAATTTGTGTAACTTATTTGCTAACGTTGAGAGGTTGAGAAACACTTTCTTAATTTATCCTTTTTAATTCCTGTCACACTGTTCCACATATTACTGTACATATTTTCCGATGTGCTGAAGTTACGGGATAGTCCATGTTGTAGGTGGCTTTAGATGTAGAGTTTTGGTTATTTCTCCCATACCAAAACCCATGCATGCAAAAGTCATAATGAATGCTTCATCCATAATGGTTGAGCTTTGGAATTACCTTGTTCTTTTATAGATCAGAGCAGGGATTAGTCTTCAGGAAGAAGAATAAATCTCATCTAAAATCATGTTACTAATATGTGCTACAAGAATGTTGCCTACTTGTTTAGAGTTTTTCCTTAAGTTTGTACCCATTTGGCTTATGATCTTATTGTGACAGGTAAATGTGTGCAGGACACCCCTGTTTTGATGTTAAAAGTGATTCCAGGACACTTAATGCAGCATATTTCATCCATACTAAGTTATGTTTTTTAATAACAATTCATTTTGGTATACTTCAATTTAAATTCTTCCTTCTGATCATCTCTGTGGTGTCATTTTCAGTGCCATCATTGTCAACATCTGCAAAAGATGTGGACAGTATCTTTGGCGTAAGTCATTCAAATCTTACAATGCAGACTAGGACTTTTTAGGGTATCAGAAAAAGTTATTTTCAAAGGTTCTGCACATTAATAATATTTCAGAAATCAATTTATTGTTTTTGGTCCCAAAATGTCTATTGTGTTTCTTACTAAAATATGTATTCTATTGATTAATTTTACTTTGAACAAAAAAAGTGTGATTGATACGTCAGGAAACCCTTTTGAGATTACCTTTGAGTATTTGCAAATAATGTAAACATATATTAATGATATTTTATAAAAAAGGTAAAAAATTGACATTCTGAGCAGACATTAAGCCCATCTGACAAGAATGTTATCCCATCTGAGGCTGTACTATACGCTGGCAGCGCAAACATGATTTTGCAGCCAGCATGCTAAGAAACAGGGAAATATTAACCAAAGAAGAAGAGAGCAGACGTTGAAAAATACCTGCTGGCCCAATACTGACACTCCATATGCCCAACTCAGCCCTGACTGCTGGCTGACCGGCCGGTATGCCCACTCTCTCAGGCTTTAACACACACTCACAAATACATGCACACACAGACTCCACACGCTTCACTGGGGACAAGCCAGCCAGAGTAATCCTGGCCTACTTTTCTGCCCAAAGCATCCTGGAGCACTGACTACACATACTGAGACTACTACTGCAACTACAGAAGATGAAGAGGAGATTCAGAAGGCTTGATGAGGGATAGAAGAACAAAGTTATTTCAGTAAAGAACACAGTGAGGGACAGATTTTAATTCCTTTATCTTTTGTTTTAAGGATGAAGTGAAATTTTTAACATAAAAGGGGTAAAATTCAGACAAGATAAATGCACAATTTAAAAAGAAAATAATGAGATGGAGTGTATGAATGCTAAAGAAACTGTACACCTTAGTGTGCTGCCATATTAGCTTAGTTAGCAGGAGAGCGCCATAGACCCTTCTCAGTGGGTCACACATAAGCCTTTTCCACATAAGCTGCTCCGTGCCAGTTCCGGTTCCTGAACCTGTTTCAGAACGGATTGCGCGTGTTTCAAACAAACAAAAAGGTGCTAGAGTGGGAACTTCAGTGCTCCTCCGGCACCGCTAATTGCTGGTTCTTCAGAGAAAACTGATGAGTAACCAGTGGCATCTGTCATATTAGAGAGGTACCAGGACTCAAAAGCAAGCGACAGCTGCGGACACCCAAATCAGTCTTAACAAATTTATTAGAATTAGTTAAGAGCAATGGAGAGAGGACAGAGAGGCGTTGATCTGTGGCATTTGGGGGGAAGCCAGAGGAGGAGCTGAGAAAAGGTGAGTAGCACACAAGACTCCATTTATCTCATCAAGTCTCATTCAGCCTTAACCTGATGACTTAATGAGATGACTATAGTCTGGTGTGCTACTGCTTGATTGGAAAGAAAGCCAGCAGCCACATGGGCCCTTTCTGGAACCAGTTTGACACCCCTGAATTAGACAGGGGAGTAATGAGGGAATGATGGTGTACCTGGTGATATCTTACGGTCTGAGAGTGGAGATGAGCAGGGGGATAAGTACATGGGTTTCCCAGTAGTTGGTGCAGTGTGGGGTTTCCAAGGTGGGGAAGTTCCAGCAGGAGAGTGAGGGTGGACAGGCAGCAGCTGAATGGTAGTTGTGGAGGTATCCGGGGGCACGCCCTAGCGGAGCAGCAAGGATCAGGTAATTCAGCACCAGAGAGGGGTCGGAGCTGGACCTACGAGGAAGGAATGGGCAGGAGAGGAGTCAGAAACTAGTTAAACACTGTAAAGGCAGCGCTGAGCTAGAGTGTACCACTGTTGAAGCGGAACCATCTGGCATCTGCTTCAGGGAAGCCGCTCCTATTTAAGGTCCTTGCTGATTGATGATGATGAGCATCAGCTGGATCCCATCAGCCTGCCAACCTGTAAATGAAGAGAAACCCCTCCCCTGCAAAACCTAACAGGCATCACTTGCTGGTGGTCAGTGGATGAGTAAATCTGCTCGTCCAGCAGATGGAAAACAGATATATTTTATCAGACTAAAGATCAGACCAACAACAGAAGCTGAAGAGAACTGAATGATATCTGTAATTGTATGTCATATTTCTGGTATCACTATCTGTTATTTGTAATGTTCAGACTACGGTGATCAATGTGATGATCAGCTTAATCTTACAATCTTTATCTTCATTGTTTCTATGAGCAGATGTACTTTTTCAAAGCATAGGAAGTTGAAATTGGCATGTGATTTTAGCTTTCATTTTGGCAAACGTGTCCTCTGTTTATTATTTTAGAAAGTTATATCAGTTCTGTATCACTTCCCTTACTTCTTTGGCTTTTTTAGGGCATGTTGTAGTGTTAGAAAGTAATAACTATTTCTTCATTCAACTTCGGATATTAAGCAACAATCGGACGTTAAATATTCAGCCTGGTTCGTTTGTTTTGATTTTTTTCCTATGTAAACCATAATTTGCACCACAACTATAACCCAAATATTATTATTCTGTTTTCAGAGGATAGTGGAAAATAATGTTAATCTTATCTGTAGTGAGCTTTGTTTTTTTTAATGAGCAGATTAAACACGGCGGCCACACAAACTTTTGATCATTTCAGCAACTTGAATCATGTCTGCATTAGACCCTTTGATTTTTTGGCTGTTTTAATGCCTCTGTTAGAAAGTTTCTACTATTGCAAAGCAGTAGAAACCTTTTCAGCTCAACATCTTATATTAAGCAGCAGCCTGACGCCAACTTCGTCCCTGTTCGTTTGGAGTTTTGTGGTGTTTCATGTTAAACGTATATAGCGCCACAACAGTAATGTTGTAATGTAAAGGTTATTATTGTATTTTTTTCTGAGGATAGTGGACAATTACTGGGAAATTCGGAGAGCACCTTCCTATGTTCAGATGTAGAGATGCCAAGGAGAGCAGGTCAGCACAGTGTGAATAGTTAAAGATTGATCATCATAACTAAATATAATGCAGCAATAAAATATATTTTATCTTGTAGAAAACAGAAGCATGAAGACATCCAGTGTTACAGAGGTCCACTTTAGAGAAGCAGACCAGAAAGCTGAGGACGGAGATGAGAGAAAGATACGCCACATGGTTATGCACTCAAACATGACTAAATTTGTTAATAAAACACAGTAAACAGTTCCCTCTGTTCTTTTCGGGATTCTGAGTATATTTCTAAATGAAAATCAGTGTTTCAGGGTGACAGTGGTGTCGGATGAAAGGTTGGCTGTTGAAGCGCCAGCTCCGTGTCGTTGTGTCCTTGGGCATGACACTTCACCTACATTGCTAGTGATGGTGGTCAGAGGGCCCGGTGGCACCGGTGTGCGGCAGCCTCGCTTCTTTCAGTGATCCCCACGGCAGCTGTGGCTACAATGTAGTTTGCCAACATCAGTGTGTGAGTGTGTGTGTGTCAATGGGTGAACGATTTAATGTAGTGCAAAGTGCTTTGGTCAAGTGTCATGACTTGAAAAAACAGCACTATGTAAGTACAGGTAATTTTCCAATTCTTCAACTGCTTTCACACTGTAGGAACGCACACACACACTGTAGGAACGCCCACACACTGTAGGAACACCCACACACTGTAGGAACGCCCACACACTGTAGACCGCCCACACACTGTAGGAATTCCCACACACTGTAGGAATACCCACACACTGTAGGAACGCCCACACACTGTAGGAATGCCCACACACTGTAGGAACACCCACACACTGTAGGACCGCCCACACACTGTAGGAATGCCCACACACTGTAGGAACACCCACACACTGTAGGAACACCCACACACTGTAGGAACGCCCA